>CM067379.1:173324-238324 GCA_034510155.1 Eucriotettix oculatus
AATCGTTTTCCTTTAAAGAACGAATGTTTGTATATCTCTGGTTATATCTTTCCGTCCTTTAGATTTGCTCCCATTTTAAGTCAACATACAATAATAATAATAATAAAATATTAACACTAATATCTATGGCTCCGAAAAACCTGACATTTCGAAACTCACAAAGAAGAAAAAAATCGTTTTCCTTTAAGGAACGAATGTTTGTATATCTCTGGTTATATCTTTCCGTCGTTTTATTTGCTCCCATTTTAAGTCAACATACAATAATAATAATAATAATAATAAAATATTAACATTAATATCTATGGCTCCGAAAAAACCTGACATTTCGAAACTCGCAAAGAAAAAAAATCGTTTTCCTTTAAAGAACGAATGTTTGTATATCTCTGGTTATATTTTTCCGTCGTTTATATTTGCTCCAATTTTAAGTCAATATACAATAATAATAAGAAGTTAACACTAATATCTATGGCTCCGAAAAACCTGACATTTCGAAACTTGCAACAACAAAAAAATCGTTTTCGTGTTAAGGAACGAGTGTATGTACATCTATGGTTCTATGGTCATATCTTTCCGTCGTTTCTATTTGCTCCAATTTTCGTGTAAAACGGTGGTGTTACACTATGGTCAATCTTCGCGTTTCTATTTGCTCCAATTTCGGAATTTTTCGAATGTTCTAAATCTCTCCTCGTCTGCTCCTCCTCTTTGCTACAAATTAATCGAAAGCGGAAAGAAAGAAATTTTTTTAAAAAATTCGTTTTCTTTGTAGTAAAAGGGGGGTAGTGTTGTTTGTGTCTCTCTGGTTACAGTAACAGTAAACTTTTGCCTGTTAAATTTGTAAAATTTATCTTCGCTCGTTAAAGTCTACGAAACATTTGTTAACCTTTTTCCTAGCCTTACTCTTATTTTTTTTCTCTCTCTTTCTCTCAGTCTATTTCCGTCACTCACTGCCTGTACTCCTTTCGCCGTTTCAAAACGTCCTTTTTTTTTCTTCTTTTAACAACAGCAGCACACACACTTTTTCTTGTAGTTGTCCAGGTCAGTGAGCGAGCCAACAACATCGACTCCTTTCACTGGAAGGACGAGTTTTCTTTCTTTCCTTCCTTTCCTTGCATTCCCCACTGCACACAGAGTCGTCTCCCCTTCACTCCTCTCTCCCTCACAGTCTAGAGGGAACAGGGATTATCTAGGACGGAACCGTCGAAAGTTTAAACAGAAACGGTGGAATTTTTTTAACAGTTTTCGGGATCGTTGACGCTCCTCGAGACCCCCTTAACAGGTAGAGAAGAGGGAGGAGAAAATGGACGACGTCCAGGTTGTTGTTGGGCAATTACCGAGGTTTACAGCGGAGCCGTTGAAGACAAATTCCGACAGCTAACGGCATTGGGAGGGGGAAGGGGAAGAAGAAGAAGACATTGAAACTCACAACACGTAAAATGGCCTACAAGTCAGGCTATTATTGATCATTTCACGGCCAACAAAATGATTTACTACAGACACACGTGACGTTTCTACCGCAACTCGTGTAGAGTAAGAAGTAACCTGAAAACAAAGATATACGTAAAGGATATCAAAGATCTTCTTTAAAAAAACACACACAGCCGTAAATGTTGCTGCTGAGATTAGTTAGTTCCAACTGAACCAATCAGGTCAGAACCCAACACAGTGACGCTGCTAATTCCTGGGTGTTGGCTGCTTTTACAGAATATTTGTAACAAGCTTCTGTTTGTCCCATGTAACAGGCATTGTATTTTTTTAAAAAAATTATTCATGTACAAAATAATAATTTTTTTTTTTCGTCGTAAAGACTTTTATCAGCTTGGACAATAATGGTTCACTATATGCAATATTAAAATAAAGATTTAAAAGATTAAAAAATATAGTATATAATTTATGTAGGTAGATAGGTTAATCCACTTGATTAGATTGGGCAGTAACTTTATATTATTATTATTATTATTAAAGTATTCACAACCTGATCCCTGAACAAATTTTCCGAAGTGTGATAAATTTAAAGAATTGACCTGAATGAAACCTTTTCATAAAAGCTAAATTTTCTTTAACAGCCTTGCGTGTTGATCTCGCGGTCAGTGTTTTTTCCCCGCCCTGTCATTATTATTGGCAGGCACTTGAGGGGTTTTTGCCTTTTATTCCCCTCATTCCCTCCTCGCTCCTCAACCCTCGTCCCTTCCTCTTTCCCTTCCATCCAAACCCTACTTCTTTTGATGGTGGCCGACTTGTCCTGTCTCACCCGCCACTGTTAATGGCTTGTCGAAGCTGAAGAATTTCAGCCGCCCTTTAGAAGAAGAAGGAGAAGAAGAGCCGCCGCCCTCGTCCCTCCAGGAACTTCCTCTCCTACCCTCCTCCACCCGGACCTTTTCTTTCTGCACACACACAGTGACTAGGGGGAGGGGGGAGGAAAAAGGTTGATGGACTGAGGAACGGAACGGAGGGAATGGAAAAGTTTTCCAAGGACGTTTCGCACACTCCCCTCGCCCTGCCGCCCCCCTCCCGCCACCACCCCCTCAACCACCCCACTCAAGGGGCCAGGAATTTTTGCAGTATTGCCAATTTGTACCGGTTTTTCTCTTCCTTGAAAGTGGGAAAAAAATAAAATGGAGAACCAGGGTAAGGTGGAGAGAGAGAGAGAGAGAAGAGAGAGGACTCCAAACGATTTTTTATTTTTAGTAATTTTATCCAGAGAAAAGGTGAAGAAATATATATATATATATAAATATGAGTCAGGAAATGACATTGTCATGTTAATTAAAACAATTAATGGGGGAAAGGACAGAGAGATAGAAAAAGAATTAGGTGACTTACCCCTGAGGTTCATAGATGGTAGACAGACACCTTGTGAGTGAGGTGTTTAGAGTACTTGAATTTTCGGAGGCGCCTTCCCCCTCCCCTTCCTTCATCACCGGAAATGTCTTCCTAACTTTCTGATGATGAAGGTGGGGAGGGAGGGGGGAAGGCGCCTCCGAAAATTCAAGTACTCTTAACCTCACTCACAAGGTGTCTATTCTACCATCTAATTGTATATATATGTTTTTTTTCTAACTGATTAGGGGATTTGGGAAAGAATCTCTGCTTGGCTGTGAATCGAAACAAACCCCCAAGAGGATTATTACAGCTACAGACGCGAGGGAAGCGCAGTAAAACCGTCTACATTCTTAGATCCTTGATATGACAGAGAGAGAGGGAGACGCGTCATCAGTGACGTCATCGTCGCCCTCAAAAAATTGAGAATTTTATTTATCAAGTAAAAATTTCAAACCAATTTCAGACTATATATTTTTATTTTCAACAATTTCCATAAAGAAGACAAACACAACGTTTCGGTCCTTATTTGTACCCTTCGTCAGTGTTGTTATCATCACTAATAATCGACACGTAAATTGTCACGTTTTCAAACACAACAAAGTTTTTTAATGAACGTAACCACAATTTTTTTTACAAATTTTGAAAACGTCTCTCAGAGGCTACACTTTGCTCAGTTGTGGCAAAGCGGGATTATAACACTGAAGAAGGAGGTACACGTAAGTGCCGAAACGACGTTGTGTTTCTTTTCCCCTATTTGGAAATTGTTAAAAATATAAATAAAGTCTGATATTGGTCCAGAGTTTTTTTTTACTTATAAAATACAAAATCAGACGTTAAAAATACAACTAAAAATTTATTTATTGAAATAGCGATTAGAATAGCGGGGGTTAAAAAATAGAGAGTAATGATAGAGAGACGAGGAAATTAGTATTTAAATAAAAAAATTATTGAGGATAATATTTCGGTGATTTGGGAGGGTGGATCAAGGAGGGAGGGAGGAGGATAGCTGAGTGGTTCAGGGTAGGAGAGTAAGGGTAGAGCAGAGTGGCGCAGTGGAAGCGTGCTGGGCCCATAACCCAGAGGTCCGTGGATCGAAACCACGCTCTGCTAACACACTTTTTTTTATTTTCCCTAAACTTCACTTTAAACAACACGATAATAGAGCCAACAAACGGACAACTCTCCTTAATTCTTAAATCAATAGATTGGAGTATCGAATTAGTATCCTCAGTGCCTTACTTCACGTTTTAGAAACATGCAAAACTTATTATATTCACTTGTCCAATTTTAAACGTCGGTTAAGGATATAATAGGACAATTTATGACCCCTTTTTTTTAGAGACACTTTGCTAACATCGTTTCGGTACATATTCCGTACCTTCTACAGCGGTTTTATTCCCGGTAGGGAAGATAGTTACAGATTGGAAATGGAATGAGTTTTATTCCATTAGAAAATATATTTACAAATTGGTGATAAAAATATATATTTATTCCAGCGGAGAAGATATTTAGAGTTTAGAGATGGAACGAGTTTCATTCCTCTAGAGAAGATATTTAGAGACTGATGGATGTGGATTTTTTTTACCGTATTGAAGTTATACAGTTTGTTTACTAGAATTAGTTTAACGTAGTTATGTTATATTTCATGATCCTGTAGAGAAGATAGGGATGTTTAAAAATGGTTTATTCCTAGAAGAATTTACAGTTGCTTGATGTTAAAATGGTTTTTATTCCTGTAGAGAAGATATTTACAGTTGTTTGATGTTAAAACGATTTTTATTCCCGTAGAGAAAATATTTACAGTTTAAAACTAAAATGGTTTTTAATCCTGCTGATTAGATATTTACAGTTGTTTGATGTTAAAATGGTTTTTATTCCTGTAGAGAAGATATTTACAGTTGTTTGATGTTAAAATGGTTTTTATTCCTGTAGAGAAGATATTTACAGTTGCTTGATGTTAAAATGGGTTTCATTCCTGTAGAGAAGATATTTACAGATGCAATGGATTTCATTATTTACAGGTTGTTGAATTTCGAGACAGAATAAGTAAATTATAAGACGGAAACCCACGCTGAAGGTTCGAATGTATATATCCCCGAAACGTCGTCGCGTTGTAGTTTTCTACCAAATTAAGTAAATGAAGTGTCTGTAACCCCCCCAAAAAAATACCATGGAATGCTTTATTAATTTTTACTTGTTCCAGGTGATTAGAGCCAGCAAATCGAAACTAGTAGACATTTTTTTCTTCATCTTCTGACTCTGTTTCAGCCCCTGTAAGAGATTTGATATTTTTGCCCTCCCCTCCCCCCACTTCCCCTTTGAATTATTATTTTTTTATTCTTCACAAACAAAGTGACGAGTCAGTAGGCCTGTTTATTTAACAACATTTATTCGAAATTTTTTAAAAAAAACAGCCTTTCTTTTGTTAATGTTTTCCCACCTCTAATAAATTTGCATTCACGTGGAGATTTGTTTCCTCAAAGTACCGTCAAAAAAAATATATATATATATATAAGAGATGGTTTTATTTGCATGATTATTGACACGTTCCTTATACATATATATACAGTAGTAGTAGTTTATAAAGAGCAACGTCACATTGTGAATTCCTTTAGGCGCGTCCAACTTGGAAATTTTCCATTGGGCAGGTCAGAATACCTCCCAGAATCTTCCAAAGACCTTCTACCCTCACCCGTCCCTCCGCCCCCCTTTCCCTTCCCTCCCATCCTTCCTTCCTCTCCATTCTCGTCCCTTCAAGCCTGCCTGAGGGGATGAATAGACGTTTCTCCGACGTGACAGAGAGAGAGAGAGAGAAACGGGAAGGGGGACAGGAACCGACCTCACCCAAGCAAGTGGAGTGGCGGGAAAAGGGAACAAACCTGAATCAACAACAGAGACATTCTTACCTGGAACTGAAAGAGAGGAGAGAGAGAAGAATCGGCTATTTTGAGTCATTCAGAGCCAACACAGACGCAAACAATTCAATACCTGTGTTTTTGTATTTTTTTTAAAAAAAACGAACTAATACGACTTAAAGGTAGAGGGAGAGGGACAGATTTAGGTTTATTTTTGTTTCCTTTAAATCCTGGATTGAGGAAATAGGATACGTCATAGATTAAAAATTAAAAATGAACAGAATAAAGTACAGAATTAAAGACAAATAAACTTAAAAGAAAGTGTATATAGACAAAAGTCAATATAAACACAACACCAGGGACACACACACTGGGAAACAGAGGACAAACCAACCCTGCTCCCTTCCTGGACACCGACGGAGCGAGAGATGAAAGCTGCTGAAATAAGGAAGAAAGAAACGTCATCGCAGCCGTCGGAAAGAAGAAAAGTATAGTGAAAAGGGGAATTAAAACACTATTGGAGAGGGCCAACGAATAAAAAAAAAATTCTGTGACTCAAGGTTATCAGATCACGATGAGGAAGGTGACGTCATTTCCGTTGTTGTTCCATTACAGAGGGGGGAGGAATTTATGGAAGACAATCAATTTATATCTTCAGTATTCAGGCAGACACTCCGGTAGGCTTTCGATCTCTGGTCAGAGATAACATTCGCCGGATGGGCTTCATCTTATCACCAAAAACCATTCACTTTTGAACCTTTTTTTCTCCACGTCGCAACCAACATTGGAATGGGAAACAGTTATTGGCCTGGAACATCTTCTCCGTCAACTTAGTTATTTTTTTAAAAAAATCACAAAAGATTAATGGAGGGCCTCATAATATATATATTTTTTTCTAATTCAGGGTATTTAACTCTTCACTCATCATATTCATAGTCTTAAAAAATCCTCGTTTCCCTATTTCCAAAACAATAAAAAAAAAGATCCTTGAGAATGTCGACTGTGATGTAATTTATAAATGACTATAACTGAACCTTTATGAAGTCACTGTTATTTCATTTCTGCAGTTCGATCTCTGGTCAGAGATAACATTCACCGATAGGCTTCATCTTATCACCAAAAACCATTCACTTTTGAACCTTTTCTCCACGTCACAACCAACATTGGAATGTTATTGGCCTGGAACGTCTTCTCCGTCAACTTCTGTACCCATTTAGTTATTTTTTTAAGAAATCACATAAGATTAATGGAGGGCCTCATAATTTTTTTTTTATAATTCAGGGTACTTTACTCTTCACTCATCATATTTTATAGTCTTTTAAAATCCTCGTTTCCCTATTTCCAAAACAATAAAATAAGACTATAGCTGAACCTTTATGCAGTCACTGTTATTTCATTTCTGCAGTTGGCAGACACTCCGGTAGGCTTTCGATCTCTGGTCAGAGATAACATTCACCGAACGGTCTCCATCTGATCACTAAACCATTCACTTTTGATCCTTTTTTCTGTATATTATGTGCAACACTGGAATGGAAAACCTGGGTATGTGGAAACCCAACACGGACCCCAACAAGGATCTTAAACTGAGACGCGGAAAAAAGGTTCAAAAATGAAAATGAGTTAGTTGATAACGTGGAAAACATTCGATGAATATCATCTCTGACCAAAGATCGAAAGCTGTCTGTGAACTGCAGAAATGTAACAATAGTGGCTGTATAAAGGGTTCAGTTATTGTCTTTTGTAAATTATATCACAGTCGACATTCTGAAGGATCTTTAAATTTTTGGAAAAGGGGAACGGGGAGTTTAAGACGATAATATATGACGAGTGAAGAGTAAAGTACCCTAAATTAAAAAAATATATATTATGAGGCCCTCCAATTAATCTTTTGTGATTTTTTTTAAAAATAAGTAGTAAATGGGCAGAGAAGACGTTTCAAGCCAATAACTGTTCCCCATTCCAATGTTGGTTGTGACGTGGTGGAGAAAAGAAGGTTCAAAAGTGATAATGGGTTAGTTGATAATGGGTTGAAGCACATTCGATGGCGAATGTTATCTCTGACCAGAGATCGAAAGCCTACCGGAGTGTCTGCCAACTGCAGAAATGAAATAACAGTGACTGCATAAAGGGTTCAGCTATAGTCATTTATAAATAACATCACAGTCGACTTTCTCAAGGATCTTTTTTTTTCATTGTTTTGGAAATAGGGAAACGAGGATTTTTTAAGACTATAAAATATGATTGAGTGAAGAGTAAAGTACCCTGAATTAAAAAAAGTATTATGAGGCCCTCCATTAATCTTTTGTGATTTTTTTTTAAAAAAATAACTAAATGGGTAGAGAAGATGTTTCAAGCCAATAACTGTTCCCCATTCAAATGTTGGTTGCGACGTGGTGGAGAAAAAAAGGTTAATGGTTTTTGGTGATAAGATGAAGCCCATTCGGCGGCTGTTATCTCTGACCAGAGATGGAAAGCCTTCCAGAGTGTCTGCCAACTGCAGAAATGAAATAATAATGACTGCATAAAGGGTTCAGCTATAGTCATTTATAAATTACATCACAGTCGACTTTCTCAAGGATCTTTTTTTTTTCATTGTTTTGGAAATAGGGAAACGAGGATTTTTTAAGACTATAAAATATGATGAGTGAAGAGTAAAGTACCCTGAATTAGGAAAAAAAATTATATTATGAGGCCCCCTGATTAATCTTTAGTGATTTTTTTAAAAAAATAACTAAATGGGTACAGAAGTTGACGGAGAAGACGTTCCAGGCCAATAACATTCCAATGTTGGTTGTGACGTGGAAAAAAAAAGGTTCAAAACTGAATGGTTTTGGTAATAAGATGAAGCCTATCGGTGAATGTTATCTCTGACCAGAGATCGAACTGCAGAAATGAAATAACAGTGACTGCATAAAGGTTCAGTTATAGTCATTTATAAATTATATCGCAGTCGACTTTCTGAAGGATCTTTTTTTTCATTGTTTTGGAAATAGGGAAACGAGGTTTTTAAGACTATGAATATGATGAGTGAAGAGTTAAATACCCTGAATTAGAAAAAAAATATATATATTATGAGGCCCTCCATTAATCTTATGTGATTTTTTTTTTAAAAAATAACTAAATGCGTAGAGAAGATGTTCCAGGCCAATAACTGTTTCCCATTCCAATGTTGGTTGCGACGTGGAGAGAAAAAAAGGTTCAAAAGTGAATGGTTTTTGGTGATAAGATGAAGCCCATCCGGCGAATGTTATCTCTGACCAGAGATCGAAAGCCTACCGGAGTGTCTGCCAACTGCAGAAATGAAATAACAGTGACTGCATAAAGGTTCAGTTATAGTCATTTATAAATTATATCGCAGTCGACTTTCTCAAGAATCTTCTTTTTATTGTTTTGGAAATAGGGAAACGAGGATTTTAAGACTATAAAATATGATGAGTGAAGAGTAAAGGACCCTGAATTAGGAAAAAAAATTATATTATGAGGCCCCCTGATTAATCTTTTGTGATTTTTTTAAAAATAATAACTAAATGGGTAGAGAAGTAAGTAGACGGAGAAGACGAATCAGGCCAATGAAAGAGAGCCGAGAGTCGTCCGAGTCTGAAGATGTCACGCGCAAGGTTTTCCACGACATGATGACAAGATGGACGCGACGCAGTTCATCTCTGCTTTGACAATGAAGATGTGCGTGAGTTAAAGGACCTCGAGATGGTCTGGTTTCGAACCCAACCGCAGCCTCTTCTCGCACCTTGTGGTCCTTGGTAACGACCCAGGGGGCGAGGTTACTTGTTTGGTTGGGTTCCTTTATAAAGGAACGGTCGAGGGATTGAGTTTCTTTCTGTCCTCGCTTGTCGTCGTCGTCTTGGTTGCTGCTGCTGCTGCTGCTGTTGGTCCTGTTCAAACAACCCTCAATCCCCCTCCCCCAATCCCCTCTCTCCTGGATCACCTCAAGCTTATTCCCCTCTTAGGACACGACGAAACCAAGAATGAAAAAGAAAACGATTCACATGTAATAATTTTTTAATTTATTTTTATATATTTCACAAGGTTTTCTCGGGCTTATATACTTTTTCTCGATTCTAAAAGAAGCTGTCTGCCTTGAACACTACAAGAACATAGTATTGATTATTATAGAGTCAGGAACAAGTTGTTGCTTAATTTTTTTTTTTAAAAAAAAAGAAAGGCAACTAATAATGAGCCTCCAACAAAAAAAAATACTCGTGGTCCTTTAATAAATCACACAAAATTATTAAACAAATTAAGGGGGAAAAATAATTTCGTTCGTCTTAAAAAAAATAAGTATTTCGTTGAAATCCTTATATATATAATTTAATTCTGTTATTATTTTAATTGAGCGGAAAAATTATCTCTGATTTTAAGAAAGTATTTGGCATCGAAAGTTGCACAGAATTGAAAAGGTAGGGGGGGGTAGGATGATGATGATGCGGAAGGTAGAGCAAAGGGGTTAGCCCGGGGCTATGATTTAAGGATCCTTCCTACCCTCCTCGCGGTGTTTCACCCTAAAGAGATGTAGGGGGAGAAAACACCCCTAGAAAAACCTGCATCAGGTAGGTCAGGGGGGGAGGGGGCGTGCATTGGGTGGGTTACTACTATTCTCACCCCCGTCCCCTTCCCCTATGAATGACGGGGGAAGACGAGAGTTTTTCTGTGTGTGTGGGGGGGGGGGAGGAGAGGTCGCAGCAGCATTCCCTTCTCCAAGACTCCACCAGATTCAGGAGGAAGTTGGCCGCCGACTCATCCAATGGGATCAGAGCGGAGCGGAGGACAACTGTTGCCTTATGCCGCCCAAGGTCTTCGACCCCAGTGGGGCATACATACATATACCATCCTGAAAATAGGTGAAGGAGGTGTCTCGGGCAAATGTGTGAGAGACTGATCATGCGACAGAGCGAGACACTGTCTTATGCGCCAAGGTTTCGACCCAGGATCATACAATACCCTGAAATAGGTGAAGGAGTGTCTCGGGCATTGTCAGACCTGTCCATGGATCAGAGCGAGGACAATGGCCTTTGCCCAAGGTCTTCGACCCCAGGGCATGCATACATATACGTCCCTGAAATAGGTGAAGGAGGTGTCTCGGGGCATGTGTGAGACTCATCCAATGGGATCAGAGCGGAGGACAACTGTTGCCTTAGGATGCACAACTCCCAAAGGTCTGCTTGACTCCAAATCAGGGCATGCCAGCCCAAGGTCTTCGACCCCAGGGCATGCATACATATACCTCCCTGAAAATAGGTGAAGGAGGTGTCTCGGGCAAATGTGTGAGAGACTGATCCAATGGGATCAGAGCGGAGGACAACTGTTGCCTTATGCCGCCCAAGGTCTTCGACCCCAGGGCATGCATACATATACCTCCGAAAAAATAGGTGAAGGAGGTGTCTGGGGCATGTGAGGACTTTGATTTAAAAGAAAATCCCCAGTGAGAGAATGCAGGAGGCATCCCCGACGTAATGAGAATGATCTATTGACATATTATTTTATAGGGAGGGAGAGAGGTAACCTCTATCATCATGTGTGTGCTGAGGAGGATTGTTCCAAGCCACTGACGCAGGGGATTGATGGCCTCCTTTCCTATGCAGATGGCGGATCGCCTTTCGGGAGCTTCCCATTGACCGTGACCTTGGAGGCAGACAGACAGACAGACAGACACACCACATGCATATTTCATGGGCGACTGCAAACAACCGTTAAATCCATGTGGAGATCCACACACACACACACACGTGTGTGTAGAGAGAGAAAGAGTTGCGCAAGTCCAGTGACGCTGCTGCCATCTCCAGGAACCCTCAGGTTTAACATTCAACCCTCGTCCTCTGCTGGTTCATCCCTCGGGTGGTGGTGGTATTTTTTTTTTTTAAATTTTTCCATATTCGCCAAGCGTCACGTTGGGGCAAGTTTCGTCAGTGATGAGGTGGATGACGCACGCATCACGCACCACGCCACTCTCTAATTAAAAAAGAAAAAGGCCCCCCTCCCCCCCTTCCCCCTCCTGTCCCCCCTAGCAATCTTTACGACCTGGCGGCGGCCATCATCGTAAAATAATCTGCTGCTGCTGCTGCTGCAGAAGCTGTTAAATGTCACAGCTACTCCGTCACTCTCTCTCTCTCTCTCTCTCTCATCTTATCAATGACGTATTTCCCAACCACTGCGTCACAGTGACGCGAATCTGGGGTTGACGAATGATCGTGAAAACACGACGGGTGTGATTTAGGGTATTTTTCTTGACGTCAACGCGCGGGTGGACGGTGACAAGCGAGGAAAAAAGGATGTTGGGAAACCGTGATGGAGACCTGAAGGGGAAATTAACCCAGCATCATCTGGTGCTGCTGCTGCAGACTGGTGGAAAATGTGGACATGAAAATTTGGGAACGGGGTTGCTGATGAACCTTTTTTTTATTACACTAATAGCCAGCCTGTTTTCTTGAGTATCTATAACAGGCCTTATTTTTCATTTCTTACAATATTTGTGTTACAGATTTATTCTATTTTATTTTATAAATATTTATTTTTTAAAACTAATAAACAAAAACTAAAGACAAAAGGGTGGGTGGTATAGGGCGAAGGAGTGGTGAATGGGAGTAGGAGGATGAAGAGGGAGATGACAGCTGCTGGCGGAATATGGAAGGGAAGAAAGAGCGGGCGTTGATGAACTAATTCGTTAGCTGCAATAATATGGCGACTGTCGTCATCTTCCAGCGAAGTGTCACGGTGAATGAAGATTGGCAAAGAGTGGAATTACCGCGATCCTTGACGGATGTTTCCATTATCCTGAGAGTGGAATGTACAACTACGTCTGATGGAAGGGAAACCTTCGTTCTCGGGTTTCCAGAGAGTGGAATATTCCAGGCCCGGTGACGGAATTCTCAGGGATACAATGGATGGCTGCTCAGAAAATCAGATATTCAATCAATGGCTAGTTTTTGGAAATGGGGAAAAAAAAATTATTTTTTTTCTTGGCAAATCGATGGACCAATAAAAGACACAGATGGGACAAGGAACGACAAGGAGGAAAATGACGAATTGAATAATCTCATAAGAAAATACAATATAATAAATTATATCTGGCGTCATTTGGGTGCGAAACGTGGAACAGAATAGGGGAAAAGCGAACAATACGGAAGAATAGACGAATAAGGGGCCACGAGGGTCTTGTAAAAATTAGCATTAGAGGGAAGTGTGTGTGGGGGGTAAGAACACAAGGGAGGGCAAACGATGTCGCTAGAGCAGATTGGGAGGATGCGGAGTGAATGAATGTTATTAGATACAGCAATTGAGGCACCGGTGGCAATAACAGTTATAGTAATAATTACACTAAGATCATATATTAAGCGAAAAAAAAGGACATTGCATGGTGATGTACTAGTTACTCAGAAATGAAAAGGCTTGCTCAAGATAGGTTAGCCTGGAGGCTTGCATCAGACCCAGTCTTAGGACTGAAGAATACCAACACAACAACAACAACAACAACAAATTATATCCAAGCCCAACCAACGTCTGAGACGGTTCGGTTCGGTCATGTATGTAAGGGTGCCGGAGGAAAGATTTGTAAAGCGAATACTTAATCAAGCGGACAACCAACTGAATCGACAAGTAAAAATAAAGATAAAAAGATGGGAAGACGACGACATAAAGACAGACTTGGAAAAGGTGAAAATTACTCAACTTGGAGGGGGGGAAAGGGAAAAAGAGGCTAGAGGGAACCTGAATGGAAGAAGAAAATTGTTGTTGAGGCCGAAAAATTCAACGTATGGAGCTGTAGAGCCTTTATAAATAATTATAATGGTGACGGAAAGGGTGAACGAAGGTTGGCAAGAGTAAAAATTTTCCCTCGAGGTTGGTTGACGATGAACGATTTTTTTTTAAAAAAAAAATATTCTTAAAGCGGAATATTCCGCAGGTTAGCTAGGTGAAAAATCGTCTATTCTTTTATTATTATTACAACCGAGATATGTGTCGATCCTTTCCCCCTCGTCGTTCCCCGTGCAATCGGTTTTTCTTCGCCTGTTTCCCTTCCCTGTCTCTGTATCACTGTTTTGATCCTTCCCTCGGCCTATTATCCCTCCATCGTGTCTCCCCCGTTCCCCCTTTTATTTTTTCTTCTTCCTTCGCCTCTTAAGATTCGCCCGAGGATGATGATTTCCAGGTCACACCCTCTATGGAGAACGCATTGCCTGTTTGAGGATCGAGGTGAGAAACAACAACCCTCCTTCTACATCTCCTTGAGACGAGTGGCCATAGCAACGTATTGCCATGGAAACAGCCACGGATCCATAACTGACGCCTTTTATGCGTCTCAAAATAATTGGGGGGAAACGTTTACAGTTGCGCGTCGTCTACGAAGAAAACGACCGAGAAAGAAGGAAAAGGCCATGATGACGTCACGTTGGCAACCCTGCCTCCAGACGGTGACGGGCCACGCCCCCCCCCCCCCAACAAAAAAAAGAAAAATTATTTATCTATTTATTATTAAATCATGACACGACGTTCCCGGGTCCTTTGCTCGGGAAAGCTGTGAGTGAAAACAATCTATCAAAAAAAAATTACAGTAGAATTAAATATGGCTGCATATGAAATACGTGAGATGCACTCAACACAAAAATAATCCAAAAAAAAAGTTGTTGTAACCACAAATATTTATTTGAAAGAAAAAAAAAATTTTTTTTTGTAGTTGAATCAGGAAGCGGCTTGTTATTGAAGGACTGAGGAGGTGAATATAGCCTTTATTGGGGGGGCGTGGGCGAGTGGGGCGGGGTGGGGGGGACCTTTTTTAAAGGATTACGCTCAGTGGCAAGGCAGGCCCTCGCTTTGGGGGACAAGTTCGTGTGTCGTTGTCAAAAATTTATTTTACAATATCAATAGTATATTATTATATTTTTGGGCATGTGAAAAAAAAATTAAGTTTAAAAATTGAAGTTAAAGGAAGACGGTGGTACATTTTATTTAGGTGGAGGGGATGCACTTATTATAGTTAAGGAGGAAAGAATTGGGGTCTGATCTATAATATTAAAATAGAGATACAGAGGTTAGGTAGGCAGACAGAGACAGAAAAGAGCGAGAGGCAGATAAACGAGAGAGACAGACAGAAGAAGAGAGAGACAGAGACAGAAGAGAGATAGAGATAGATAGAGACGAGAGAGACAGAGAGAGAGAGAAGAGAGAGAGAGAGACAGAGACAGAGACAGACAGAGCAGACAGATCAGAGAGAGTGGAGGTCAAGAGAGAGGAGAGAGAAACAGTCAGAGACAGAGAGACAGAAGAGACACAGAGACACGTAAAAGAACACAGAGACAAAGAAGAGAGAGACAGAGAAAGAGAGACAGAGAGACATAAGAAGAGAGAGGCAGAGAGAGACAGAGAGAGGCAGAGAGACAGTCAAAGCAAAGATAGAGAGAGACAGAGAGAGACAGAGAGACAGTCAAAGCAAAGATAGAGAGAGACAGAGAGAGACAGAGAGACAGTCAAAGCAAAGATAGAGAGAGACAGAGAGAGGCAGAGAGACAGAGAGACAGAGAGACAGAGAGAGACAAGAGAGAGAGAGGCAGAGAGAGAAGAGGCAGTGAGGAGACAGGAGAGACAGAGGAGACAGAAGACAGGGAGAGCAGAGACAGAGAGAGACAGAGAGATGGAGAGAGAGAGACAGAGACAGAAACAGAGACAGAGAGAGCGACACAGAGGGGGACAGAGAGAGGTAGAGAGAGAGAGAGAGAGAGAGAGGAGAGAGTCCTTGTCAGCGAATCTAGAGCAATCAAGTCTCCTCTGCTGCATCACATGTCTGTCACACGTGTGATATTTCACTCTCGCAGTCTCAAGTGAAGTTAAGCATCAGTGCGAGATTAAACAATTATGGTGAAATAAAAAAGAGGGGGCAGGGTGGATCCTCCTTCACATCTACCTTATTATTATTTTTAATTCTTCGTTTTCTTATATTTCTACTTCTCCTTATTCGCCCCTACAGTCCCAGTTTTAATATTCCTCTTCTTCTTTTCTTCCTTTGCCTTTCATTCTCCATCTTTTCTTCGGCCTTCGTGTTAGATTAATATTATTACTTTCGGAGCGAAGTATTGAGTGGTTGCCGAAAGGGACAATCCTCCCCTATTCATCTTCGTCTCATCCTCCTCCTCCTTCTTCTTCTGATGCTCAACACTCCTAGGGCTGTGCGAGTTTTAATCCTCTCCGTGGTGTCCTGTCGGAAGCTGCCTTTCTCCTTTTTCTTTTCTTCCTTTTCGTTTTATCTTCCATGGTTCTTCTCTTCTCAGTAGTTTCATCCGCCCTGTTCTTCGTTTTATCCTCTTTTTTGTTTTAAGACTTATGTCGAGTCAACTCCAGTATTAATTCTCTCCGTTGTCTCCTCCGATATTTGGCCTCCTCCTCATCCACCACCTCCTCAATTTTTTTTCTTCCTTTTCCTTTCCTTGTTTCTTTCTTCGTCCCTTTTAATGCTCCCTGTTCTTTGTTTTACTCTTCTTCGTCTCATCCCTCTTTCTTGTTCTAAGGCTCAGCAGACTGATTTCGAGTCTTAGTCTACTCCAGTGTTAATAGTCCGTGGCCTCCTATCGAAAGCTTTCCTCCTCTTCCTTCTTCCCCTCCTTTTCCTTTTCTTATCCATTTTGTTTCTTCTTATTCTCCTTCTCGCCCATCCCCTGTTCTCCGTCTTATCCTCCTCCTTGTTCTAAGGTGGAACCATTATAAACCTCCTCTCCGTGACCAACGAAAGCAGCCGTCTCCTTCGCCTTGTCAGTCAGTACAGCTTCCCAGGCGCATTCCTGCCAACAGTTTCATTAAACAAGTATTAAAAGATGGTGTTGCGGGTATCTCCTATTCTCTCTTCCTCTCTCTGTTTCCCCCCATGGACTTACAAACTCGATGACCATATTCGTGTTGAGATCATCCTTGGTAGGATCTACGAGACGTTGATGAGCCGATGAACTGATATTTGTGATTGACTCTGGTGGTCACAAGGAGGAGGAGGAGAGGAGAGAGGAGAGAGGAGAGGAGGAGGAGAGAGTTAGGACGTGTCGTCGTTGGTAATCATCTGGCTCAAGCCTTGACACACAAATTGGTTTTCCACTTTGGACGTTTGACCTGATCCCACCACAAAGAGTAGCCGCGACGAGGTCAACGCAATAATAAATTTTATCTTAGGTTCGCGGTTGATAAAGGCCGAGCGCGGTGGACCAACATTAGCCAATAATATCTCTTCTCTAAGTCCTCTGTCATCTCTCACTCTCATCTCCCTGTCTTGTCTTCTTCCTCCTCTGTCATCTCTCACTCTCATCTCCCTTTCTTCTCTTCTTTCTCCTCTATCATCTCTCACTCTTATCTCCCTCTCTTGTCTTCTCTTCTTTTCTCTTCTCTCTCTCTCTCCTCTGTCATCTCTCACTCTTATCTCCCTGTCTTCTCTTCTTTCTCCTCTATCATCTCTCACTACTATCTTCCTCTCTTGTCTTCTCTTCTTTTCTCTTCTCTGTCTCCTCTGTCATCTCTCACTCTTCTCTTCTTTTCTCTTCTCTTTCCTCTGTCATCTCTCACTCTCATCTCCCTCTCTTCTCTTCTTCCTCCTCTGTCATCTCTCTCTTCTCTTCTTTTCTCTTCTCTTCTCTCTCCTCTGACATCTCTCACTCTTATCTCCCTGTCTTCTCTTCTTTGTCATCTCTCACTCTCATCTCCCTCTCTTCTCTTCTTCCTCCTCTGTCATCTCTCTCTTCTCTTCTTTTCTCTTCTCTTCTCTCTCCTCTGTCATCTCTCACTCTTCTCTTCTTTTCTCTTCTCTTCTCTCTCCTCTGACATCTCTCACTCTTATCTCCCTCTCTTGTCTTCTCTTCTTTTCTCTTCTCTCTCTCTCCTCTGTCATCTCTCACTCTCATGTCCCTGTCTTCTCTTCTTTCTCCTCTATCATCTCTCACTCTTCTCTTCTTTTCTCTTCTCTTTCCTCTGTCATCTCTCACTCTCATCTCCCTCTATTATCTTCTTTTCTCTTTTCTCTTCTCTTTCCTCTGTCATCTCTCACTATTATCTCCCTCTGTTCTCTTCTTTTATCTTCTCTCTCTCTCCTCTGTCATCTCTTACTCTTATCTCCCTGTCTTCTCTTCTTTCTCCTCTATCATCTCTCACTTTTCTCTCTTTCCTCTGTCATATCTCACTCTTATTTCTCTCTTTTCTCTTCTCTTTCCTCTGTCATCTCTCACTATTATCTCCCTCTGTTCTCTTCTTTTATCTTCTCTCTTTCCTCTGACATCTCTCACTCTCATCTCCCTCTCTTCTCTTCTTTTATCTTCTCTGTCTCCTCTGTCATCTCTCACTCTCATCTCCCTCTCTTCTCTCTCTCTCCTCTGTCATCTCTCGCTCTTCTCTCCCTCTCCATCTCTATGGTTGCTTCTCAGGGGCGGCGACTGATGACGTCCTCGATTAAATAACTCAAGTGACGCGTGACCCGATCTCTCTTCCCAGCGCGCAGACATCAGTCAAGAGACAGACAGACAGACAGACAGACAGCTCACTCACTCACTGACTGGTTTTCACCTCCGGGAAGTTGCTGGTGATTCATTCAGGTCAATATTTCGAAGATTCTGGGGCGAGGAAAACTAAGAAATTATCACTGAAGACTCCAGCGGAAACGATAAAAAAAAAACAACAAGCCTTGTTAGTGCCGAGTTGAGGATTCTGTGAGGGGCGAGAGAGAGAGAGAGAGAGAGAGAGAGAGACTAAAGAAATTATTAATAGTTAGTGGGACCAGCAAAAGGCATCAACATTTTGAGAATACACGACTTTGGTGGCAGTGAAAGCTGAAAAACAAAAAAATATATATCAAGAAATTTTTTTTAGTGTAATTATGTTGTCAGCACTGTATATAAATTTTCAATAAAATAAAAGACGGCCAATATTAATTTATCACTATTTATTCTCCTCTTTATTTTTCTTGAGACTTCATCAATATTACATGAAATTTAAATATGGGCTTCCATGTTATCCAACGTGCATAATTCCCTGCAGGAGGGGAGAGAGGGGGGGCTGATGACGTCACCCTCACTGATTCCCCGCCTGTGCCTTTATAGCAACGCCACGGGATGACGTCACGAGGGATGTCCGGAAGTCACTTTGCACCGTAACAGCTTCCTGCAGCTGGAGCCAGTGGTTCTATCCATCCAACACACACGCACAGAGAGAGAGAGAGAGAGAGAGAACACGTGCCGAGGTCAGCGCAGCGACAGCAGAGACAGACACTGCACCACGTTATGCGACACCTGATGGACGACGGACAGAGAGAGAGAGAGAGAGAGAGAGAAGGAGAGACTGTGCGTGGCTTCAATAACATATGAAAGCCGGCTGACTGGGTCACACACACACACACACGTAACAGCCTGCGGCAGAGTTTAGCTTTTCAGATTAGTCGCTCTACTTTGGAAAGGGAGAAGTGGGGGGGAATATAAAAATAGGGCCAAGACGGAGAACGAAACGTGTCACACACAACATAATAGGACAACGGTGAAGTGAAGAAGACGGCGGCGTCAGCCATAGAACGCATCACACGAGAACTCTTCATCCAGCAGCCAGCTTCCCCATTCCTCATGTAATAACCAGGAAAGGAAAGGTTGCGCCTGTCTACGTGGAAAAGTGAAATTTTCTAAAAAGGGAAGTGAGGACTATTAATTATGGGGGACTTTGAAGCGCCACATTATAAGACACGAGGAGGGTCTTGTAAAATTGGCATTACGGGGGGGGGGGAGTGTGTGGGGGGGGGCGGTGAGAAGAAGGAGAGAGGAGGGGCCGAGGATGGAATGTGCCAAGCAGAGAAGGGAGGATATGGGAGGCTGTGCAGAAGAAAAGAGAGGGGAAGAGACAGAATAGAGAGAAGTGGAGAGAGAAGGGGAGAGTGACAAGAGAAGGGAGAGAAGAGGAGAGAGGAGAGGAGAATAGAAGGGAGAGAAGAGGAGAATAGAAAGGAGAGAAGAGAAATTAGAGAGAAAGGACGGGAGCGAAGAGAGAAGAGAAAAAGAGAAAGGAATTGAGATAGAAAACAGGAGAGAGAAGAGAAGAATGAGGAGAGAAGAGGAGAGAGAGAATAGAAGTGATAGAAGGAGAGAGAGGAGAGAAGAGGGAGAGAGAGAAGAGAAATTAGAGAGAAAAAAGGAGAGAAGAGAGAAGAGAAGAGAGAGAAAGGAAATGAGAGAGAGAATAGAAGAGGGGAGAGAGAGAGAAGAGAAATTAGAGAGAAAAGAGGAGAGAGAAAAATTAGAGCGAAAGGAAATGAGAGAGAATAGAATGGAGAGAGAAAAGAGAAATTAGAGAGAAAAGAGGAGAGAGAGAAAAATTAGAGAGAAAGGAAATGAGAGAGAATAGAATGGAGAGAAGAGGAGGGAGAGAAAAGAGAAATTAGAGAGAAAAGAGGAGAGAGAAAAATTAGAGAGAAAGAAAATAGGAAGAGAAAGAGAGAGAGAAAAGAGAAGAGAATTAGAGAGAAAAGAGGAGAGAGAGAAAAATTGGAAGAATAAGAATAGAATGGAGAGAAGAGGAAGAGAGAGAGGAGAGAGAGAAAATTAGAGAGAAGAGGAGAGAGAAAGAGGAAATTTGAGAGAGAATACAGAGAGAGTGGGAGAGAAGAGGAGAGAGGGGAGAGAAGAGAGAGGAGGAGAGAGAAAGAAGAGAAATTAGAGAGGAAAGAGGAGAGAGAAAAATTAGAGAGAAATTAAATGAGAGAGAGAATAGAATGGAGAGAGAGAAAAGAGAAATTAGAGAGAAATGAGGAGAGAGAGAGAAAAATTAGAGAGAAAAGAGGAGAGAGAGAAAAATTAGAGAAAGAAGAGAGAGAAATGAAATGAGAGAATAGAAGGGAGAGAAGAGAAGGGAGAGACTCCAGTATACTTCCCTGTTACTGTTGGACATGATATCTGTGTCCTTTCCGCTTGTAAATTACGGCGCAGTTACCCAGAGTGCACTTGGGCCGTTCCAGACTGTTTGAAGACGTTTCAAATAAATATTTACGGCGCGCGTTGTCCGTTATCGTGCAGAGGTTAGGCGATCAGCTGTTGGCCTTGGCTATCAGGAGCACATCACGTGGCGGCGATGATCTCCACATTCACGGCCGTCGTGTGTCAGTCACCACAGTCAGGAGAGAGAGAGAGAGAGAGAGAGAGAGAGAGAGAGAGAGAGAGAGAGAGAGAGAGAGACTAAGCTGCAAGTTTAACGTTTAGGAACAACTGCGTGGAACCTTGGATCGAGCTTCAGATTTCACGATACGAAACGAAACGAGGACGAGTCATCAGACCGTAGAAATGTGTGGTCGACCTTGTGAATTGTGTTGTTCCGTCTTCGTCGACAGGATGGACGGACGACACAAACCTCACCACCACAACAAAATAATATGGCGAAGAAGTTTAGGACTTGCTCTTCTGTTCCGCCACACATCTGAAAATAACTTCCCCTCTTGAGTTCGTTCAATATAAACGGACAGACGTTTATACCGTTTGCCCAGAAGGCGCCAGAGGCTGATTTGGCAGAAACTTTCCTCCAAGTTCAATAAGGCGTTGAGCTGTGACCTCGGCTTTCCCCTCTTCTATTAATCCTCCAGGACTTAGGTTCATACCATTTCCCTGCCTGTGCTGTCCTACTCTTTATGTCTCTTCTACCATCCCTAGTTATTACTCTTCCCAAGCAGCATAATTCCTTAACTTCCGTCAAAGTATCGACCTTCCCTTTGTTTACTCCACCGTTTCCCATGCTACACTCCTTTACTTTGGTTTTCCCTCTCTATTAATCCTCATGTTGAACTCTTCCTTTCTCCAGGACCCAGGTTCATGCCATTTATTATGGTTTCCAAGTCTCCTCCTGACTCCCCTTAACACTACGACGTCATCGGAAAAGCAAAAGCGTAGGGTCTTTATTTCTCCTCCTTGCGGTACGATTCGTTTTCCATATTTCCGTTTTAACTTGTTTCATCACCCTTTCATCATCCTTGTCCTCCTCGTTTCTTCAATAACCGGCGTCTTTATTATGCACTGTGAGGGCCAACTGAAGATGTTAAAGTCCGTGGAAGCGTGGAAAATTAAAATTTTTCTTTTCTGTGCGCTTGCGCGCGTGATGACGTTGTTTTCCTAATTCTCTTTCTGACGTAAAATAAAATAAAACAGAACAACAACAACGACAGCCAACTCCTGCCGCCGATGACGTCACTACCACAAATTCTACTGCGACAGTAACGAAGACATATCTCTGAGATACGACACATAATCTCTGGTTGAAGAGGAACAATCGACTGCGAAATCCCAGTCAGAGATAAGGAAAGCGTCACAGAGATGGAGAGAGACAGAAACGTTCCCTCTACTTTCCTACTTGATTTACTGATTAATTTACTTTTTTTAAAAATTGAAATGGACGGAACCCCAGGGTGGCAACGTTTAAAATACATCTTTTTTTAAAAAAAAAAGAAAAATAGACTAACTTAAGTACAAAAGTTATATAACTAAGAGGATAGGGCAAAAAATTAATTAAAGCAAGAAACGTACCACTCCAACTAAACTACGCACATGTATTAAACGTAGCAATGGCGTCTTGCTGCACCTCACTTCACTGTAATGACTGAAACTAATATTTTGTTGGAACGCGGGGGAGACAGAAATTTTAAATTCCTGTAAAATGAATTGCCACTGAGCCGAAATTTTAACTGTGGGTTACCAACCGTGCACACACATGTGTACCAACGTACACAATTTCTCTCTCTCTCTCTCTTTCTTTCTTTCCTTCCCTCTCTATCTCTTCATTTCTTTCTCTCTTTCTTTCTTTTCCTCTCTATCTCTTTTTCTCTCTCTCTCTCTTTCTTTCTCTCTTTCGGTCTTTCTTTCTTTCTATCTTCCTTTCTTTCTGTCCGTCTTTCTTTCCCTCTGTCTCTCTTTCTTTCTTTTTTCTTTCTCTCTTTTTTCTCTCTCTTTCTTTTTTCTCTCTCTTTCTCTCTCTCTCTTTCTTTCTTTTTTCTTTCTCTCTTTTTTCCCTCTTTCTTTCTTTCTCTCTCTCTTTCTTTCTTTCTCTCTTTCTTTTTTCTTTCTCTCTTTCTTTCCCTCTTTCTTTCATTCTTTCTTGCTTGCTTTCATTCTTTCTTCAGTTTATTTCTGAGTGTCTCTGACAACCAACGGCCACAGCAAAGCCTTCTTCCTACTCAGCAGCGGAAAAAATAAAAGGAAACGCTTTAAAAGGCAATCAATTGCTATATCGGGATGAAATCTTCACGGTTAACCACTAACAGGGGGAGCCAGGTTTTTTAAAACAGCTCAACGTTTCTGCCGCCGCCTTCAGGCTATATAGCTATATATATATATATATATATATGGCCGCGGGAACGTTGTGTTCTTTTAAAAACCCGCCCCCCCCCCCCTGTTAGTGGTTAACCGCGAATTAGATTTCATCCGAATTAATTATTCACCGGGAAAGTCTACTTACTACGTTCATTAATCGCACCAGTTTGAACATTTCCCTTGTTTTATTCTCCCCCCTCACTCCCCCCCCCCCCCGTTTATTGAGTATCTAATTTTCCGATCGTTAAAGTTCAATCAGCTGGGGGAAAAAAATAAAAATAAACACACGATCGCGCTTAACTGACACTGACTGGCCTGAGTCCCGCGGCGCCTTGCGATAATATCATCATCATCATCATCTCTGGTGCTCGTCGTGGTCGTGACGTCACGCCCAGAGATGTTTACAAACGCGCGAGTCTCGGCCGCCCCGGGCAAGGTAGGTACTTTACTTCGCCTTCCTTCTAGGCCTTGTTATTTGTCTGTGGCGAGCTTTCGCGCGATGTCACAAGGAAAAGGCACGGGAAAAAAAAAGAGGCGGAGGAGGCGAAGGAGGCCTCCTTTCTGCACAACATTTCGCAACGACACGTTTACAAACACCAGGGATTCCCCCACCCGCAGTAGTTGCGCAGCGCCTCTCTCTCTCTCTCTCTCTCTCTCTTACTCAGTCCGTCGTCCAACTAGCCGTAGCCCCCTACTAGGATCTGCGCCACATCGCACACCCCCTCAAGCAGAGGAGGAAGTGTTCCTCCTCCTCCGTCGTCCGCCCTCAAGTCTCAATGCACCCTAAACAACTTTATATATATATATATAAAATTTTTTTTTCGGTGACCCCGGTCGGTACCTGACCCGAGCTGTGCCCAGCCCCTCCTCCTCTCCCTTCCCCCCTCCCCCCCCAAAAAAAACACAGCGACGAAACGTCGGTTTAATTCAACAAAAAAAAAATACAAATTTTAACTGTGACTTGATGGCCTGTTGTCGGATCCCCAATAGAAGAAAAAATAAATAAATAAAAATGTATCAAATATATAATCATCAGAGGAAGTTGAGGAAAGGAAGGGCGGCGGGGCGGCTGGCGTGTTCCTGCTGAGCTGGCTGCAACTAGTGGCCCGCAGAAGGAACGGAAAAGGTAGAGAAAAAAAAACCCCTGTAGAGGGGTTTGGGAGATGTCGTCGCAAAGGAGGGAGAAAGAAGCAAGGCTTGAACCGTGGAGAGATTAGCTGCAACAGCTAGCTAGTTACCTAGGTAGATGGGGGGGGGGGAAATCAGCAGTTCAAAGTCGAAATATGATAGTAAAAAAGCAAAAATTTTTCTCATATTCCCGTTATCACTGGAAAAAAAATTTACCTGACTGTGACTTGACGGCCTATTTGTGGGATCCGCAATAGAAGAAAAAAAATAAATAAATGAATCAAATATACTCATCAGAGGAAGTTGAGGAAAGGAAGGGCGGCGGTTCCTGCTGCTATTACTGGCCCGCAATAGGAACGAAAAAGGTAGAGAAAAAAAACCCCTGTAGAGGGTTTGGGAGATGTCGTCACAAAGGAGGGAGAAAGAAGCAAGGCTTGAACCGCGAATTTGGGGGGGGGGGGAGAGATTAGCTGCAACAGCTAGCTAGTTACGTAGGTAGATGGGGGGGAATCAGCAGTTCAAAGTCGAAATATGTAGGGGAAAAAAAAGGCAAATTCTCATATTCCGTCAACCACTGGAAAAAAAATTTACCTGACTGTGACTTGACGGCCTGTTGTGGGATCAGCAATTGAAAGAAAAAAGAAAACAAAAATAATCATCAGATTCTCATTCCGTCAAACCACTGGAAGAATTTACCCGTGGCTGCAGGAGTGTTTCCAGGGGGGAGGAGAGGGGGGAGGAGAGGGGGGCGGGGACGGGGGAGGGGAGAACCTCTTCAAAGGAAAAAATATATAAATTCAGGAATAACCTCAACAAAAAAAAACAACAACAACGTGGAAGTGAATTGGTTGTTATTTTGAAAAATGTAAATGCATATTGGAATTCTAAATGTCAAAGTCAAAGCGAATTGAAGTGTCAAGTTGACGCAGTTGTTGTAGTGTTTTTCTCTCTCTCTGTCTTTCAGGTCAATATAAAATATTAAAGGACTGTGATGATGATGATTATTTTTTTTTCTAAGGTTAGGAGTATTGATGTTTTAAGTAATTTCGTTTCTTGTCTGCGGCACGGGACACGCGCAGACGACCGACAGTAAATTGGGGGGTGGGGGGGGGGAAGAGGAGGTTATGTCTGGCGGCCGCTCCGTCCCGCCATCCGGCCGCGGAGTGGACTAGTTGCGGCGTCGGGCCGCCGCAGGCGCCACCGTGTCAGCTAGCCGCCGCTGCTGCTGTTGCGCACTTCCATTGGCGTGCGTTGTTCTCCTCCTCTCCCTCCCCGTCATAACTACCACCGCCAGGCGGCGCCACGGGGAAAGTTACAAAAAGGCGCGCTGGGTCGGCGGCGGGCTCAGTTTTAGTTTATTAGTCCGGTGGACTTCAGTCGAGTGCAGGACGCCGCCAGTGTTCTGTTTAGCGACTGTAGCTGCCCCGCTGCTGCTGCTGCCCTCTATACCCGGAGTTAACCTGCTGCTGCTGTAAGTACACACTCTGGTCTGTTTGGTGTTGTGACCTTCCTCCTCCCCCTCGACAGCAGTGCGTGTGCGACACGTGTGGTTCCGTGTTTTTGTTGTGACGGGGAAAGAGAAGAGAAAGTAGGTCTCGGGGGCGACCAGCAGGAACGTCAAAGATAATATCTCTGGACGGGACAGGACGGGATGGATGAATATTCTCCCCCCACACTGGACAGCTTCATCGCGTCTCTCTCGCTCTCAGTGCTTGGGAAGGGAACTTGATCCATCCATCCATCCGTCCGTCTTGTTTGATTCCTAAAACGGTCCGGTGGTCCATCATGTGATAGGGGGGAAATATCGTTGGAAATCCGCCGCCGTAGCCGATGATGATCCCTCACGACTTCTTTCCTCTCATCAAGAGCTTGGTGTGAAACCGTCAAGTCAGGATCCGGTCGGTCGCTCACTCGGTCGCTTCCTTCCTTCGTGCATCGTTCACAGTAACCTGATATCGGAAGGAGCCATCGCCAGCGTAAAAAGGTGTTAGGAAGGGGGGAGGGGGGGAAAGAAAGAGAGGAGAGAGAGGATGAGGAAAGAGACCGACCGAGCAACCAACTTAACTTAACTTTCCAACACGTCAGCTCAGCTTGGAGCAATCTGGGTTTTTTCCCCCCCGCGCGTGACGGGAATGTCCGTGTTTTGAAAAAGAGGGAATAATGGAGGAAGAAGAGTTCAATGCGCTTGGTGCGTGACAAATCCATCATCATCCCACTCTCACTCTCCCCCCCCCTCTTGGAGGGTTTTTCTTTTTTTTTTTTGGAACCTCTGCCGTCTGTAGAGGTTCACAGAGCTAGTAGTGTTTCCATCACTCACCACCCTCTCAACATATTCACCTTCTCTCTGTCCGTCCAGGTTGAACCGTTTCGAAAACAACACGGCAGTTTCTCTTCCTCCTCGCCTCGCAAGGGGGTTTTTTCCCCCAACTGTACTTTCTTTCTTTCCTTCCCTTCACTTCCTTTCCTTCTTCCCCGCTTTGTGAAGCCAGTCCAGTTGACAACCCTCCTCTTTGCACGGATGTTTCCCTCATCATCATCACCACACAATCTCCTCTTTTCCCTCTGGATTCATTATTAACCGCCGCCATCACCGTAGTCGTTTCCCTACCGGGTTCGTCTCGTCTTCGAAGCACAACAGAGAGACTCGCGGCGGCGGCGGCGATCGTGAGATTATTTTCGTTCCCAGAACAGACGACGAAGACGACGACGTTATTTCCGTTAACATTCCCGAGGATGGATTGTGACATCGTCGAAAGCCTGCTGCGGCGATGGCGATGGCGTGAAACAACAACAGTATTAGTATTATTATTCTTCTTCGCCATCGTAACAACAACATCGTCTCTACGAAATGTAGGGAGTAATTTTTGACCACCCCCGCACCCCTAATTTAAGACAAAAATTTTCGTGTTTTTAAGTTGGATAACGACGACGACGTTTCGGCTACACATCCATCCCCCACCACCTTCTTCAGGGGCGCGTTCACTTTTCAAATGATTGTAACAACATCCCCCGCCGCCGCCGTCGTCGTTACATTTGAATTTATTAATGCTGCAATCAATTGAGTAAGCAGCAGTATGCGGTGGCAGTTACCAAAAAAAAATGTTACAGATAATAATAATTACACTAATATAATTTAAATTAAATTCTAACAAATAAAGATTAAAAAGTACCCATTATTCATATATTGTTTCGTCGCACTTCACTTGCACTTCCCTAAAACACGTTGCTATATTGGGCAGGGAACAGGGAACGGATGTTTCGAAAACTTCTGCAGGTAAATTGTTCCAAATCCCTTACAGTCAGTCCGATTTAAAAATGAAAAAAATTTCCCAACGTCAGTTTTAAAAAGCTACACTGTCGGGGCCAATTTTAAAATGTTGATCCCCTTCTACTGAAATAATTTATTTAAGATGTGCGTAAGACTAACATGACTTATTATTATGTATCCCTCGGGACCCTTTACCCCCCTAAAAAATTTCTTAGTATTAATTCATACAAGTCCGTGTGTGTGTGTGTGTTTTTCTTTCTCTCGATGACAGGACATCACAGCAATTTGAAAAACAATGTGCATAACGTAAGGAAGTGCATTAATGTTACTGAAAAAAGGGATAATAAAAAATTTTTTTTCCTACTTACTGATGATACACTCTGGCGTCTTAACTTTTATCTTTGACCGACTTCTTCGCTGCTGCAGGATGTTATCTTTATTTCGGAAAATACTTTGGAATTCATTTCTCCGGATTATAACTTGCGTAGGTCCGTTGTTTACGCAGTTATCACAATACATTTTTTTATATATATAAAGCGTCTTGAGGATTTCTTATCTCGGGGCAATTCCCAGTAGCGGGTAACTCGTGACGTTATCTGCCATTTTTCTCAACGTGTATAACGGTTAAAAATTGTTTCTTGTCGCGCCGAGTAAAGAGCTTAGTAGTAACAATAAGCAAGTCTGTAGCATTCATTATCTCTGACTCGTAGCAGTTCCGCTGTTTTTGTTTAATGGTGGCGAGTTTGATATTTTCCCAGGAGCTTGCTTGTTATTTTTGCAACAACAACGACAACAGGAAAGAAAGGTTAGTTCATTACTTGTCCTTAAAATTTTTTTTGCGTAGATTCGGTTTTCCTTGTTTGCGATTTAGTTTGAACTTTGCGCTCGCCAGTGGTTGCACAAGTGACGCGATAGTAACAGGGGTTTTTGAGGGGAAGGAAGGTCAGGGTTCTTGTTTCCTTAAATTCTGCGCGCGCACACAATATACTAACGTATAATTTAAATATTGTGACTTTGTTTTAAAGTTATTAATTATAATTTTGACTTAAACGTTCAAAACAAACGTGAGATTTAGTTGGAAGCGGTTTTTCTTTTCAAAAATGCCGAGGCTTGTTTACTACATATCAACTTTCCTAAGTGAAAAAACAGCCTTTTCCTTCCCTTAAATTTCCTGCATGATCTTGTTACCCGATACCGTGGCTTAATATTCGCTACTATTGTACTTTCCTTTTTCTCTCTGAAAATGAATACCATTTCATATAAATTTGTCAGTTGGTTGTTTGTCGTTAGGCCAAAGCCAATATCCTGCAACAGTTCGTACAGCTTTAACTGTCACACACAACCTTTACTTACTTACTTAGTATAACTTTTGATGAAGTCCCGTAATAGACGACTGTACCGTTCACTAACGACGTTTCGGATAGTTTTCAATTACATTAGGAGTCACTTAAGGGTTAAGTGGGGGAGGGAGGAGGGGGGACTGAAATTTTAAATACCTGTAAGTGAATTGCGACTGAGCTCAAATTTTAACAACAACAAAATGTGTAGCAGTGTACAGTGTTTTTTCGAAACTGTTTCCGTTGAGTCATTTTGAAAAATTATTTTTCAAAAATTTGTCAGTTTTGGCGACGTTCCATTAATAAACAAATTTACCAATTATACAGTTCGAAAAAAATGGTAGACACTGTCACAAAAGTTACTCACTTTTGGGAATCGGCAAGGTACGACGAAATCCTCACGACACTTTTAATAAATTTATACATTTATTATAACGTAACGGCGGCGTAAATTACGCGGACCCTACGTACGTCATAATCCAAAGAAACACTTTCCCCAGACGAAGATAACATCCGGCAGCTGTGACGTCGTCAGAGATAAAAAGTCAAGACGCCAGAGTTTATCAGTAAATTGGAAAGTTGGTTTTTATGATCGCTTTTTCACACTTATTTTTTTTTACATTCTTCACAGCTTATTCTCTTTCTCTCTTTTTCAAATTGTTGTGGTGTCGTGTGTCATTGAGAGAAACACACACACACACACACACGAACGACTTGTTGAATTAATACATTTTGGGAGGTCCGGATGCATACATAATTAGTGGTCGCGCCCTTAAACGACGGGGTTGTTACGATAATTTGAAAAGGTAAAAATGCCTGAAGTCGTCCTAGCACTGAGTAATGAATGATGGAGGTGTGTTTAGGCGAGTTCAGGGTCGAGGCAGGAAGTGGGCCAGACTGGGGCATCGCTCCGCCGAGGCCGTTGTTCCGGCGGCGGCGGCGACGGTCGCTATTTTCGAAGCGAGAGCCGCCGCATTCCATTCGAGGTTTTTGTTTTTGTCGTGGTAGGTAGGGAGCGAGCGAGTGAGTGAGTGGGGGGGCGGGGGCGAGACCCACATTCCCGCGCCTCTGTGTGTGTGTGTAACGTACGTCGGCGCCGGCGTCGCGATCAATACCTCGGAGCAACCCCTCTCTGTCTCGGCGCATGCGCACTACGGGGCCGGTACTTTTCCACGAGGGTGAGGGTGAGGGTGGACGGTTGAATGACCCCCCCGGGGGGAGGGGACGGGACGGGGAGCGAGTCGTCGGCGTGTGGAAATTTTCCACTGGATCGTGGTTGGTTGTTGGGGGAGAAGCAGAGTGGTAGGGGGAGCTGCTGGCGCCCGTCCGCTGCTCGCACTGTCGAGGTCGCTTCCTGAGCACCACACGTGTCTGTCTGTAGTCCAGCCGCTAATCTCCTCTTCCTGCTCTTCTTCCAGGTTGTGTTGCAAAGTGATGTCTCTCGCAAGCGTTTACCCCGCCGAGATGCACGGACACGATCACCACCACAGGTAAGAGTCAGTCTCTCTCATTCACTAAACACTTGCCGTCCCTTATCTCGGCGTCGCCGCCATGACGATGATGATGATGATGATGTGGTGTAATTTGTGTGATTTCTCCCCTGGCGCCCGCCAGCGAGCGCCTAGGGCGTGTCTGGCACGTGCGTGCAGTATGGCGGCGGGGGTGGGGTTGGGGGCGGGGCGGGGGCTCAAGTGGAGCTTTCCCGCCCTGCCTGCCAACTCCCCATTCATTGCCAGGCGCACGTTCATTAACGCCCGCCAGAGCGCCAGTCACAACATAAAACCAAACTTTGTGGCCAAATGAGTACTTGTGCATAACAGCTTCACACTGCATACAGACAGATTAAAATGTTCCAACGGTGCAACGAGATCATCCGTCAGTCTTGGACAAAGTCCACTACCTTAACTCAAACGATTCATTTGTTGTTTCAATATCATTGTTTATTAGTAGCCGTCAGCATTTTAGCTTCAACAATTGTATTCCGGTTGCTAAATAAATTATAATTCGGAAAAACAGTTCCCCCCGGGGCTGGGTTGTGAGACCCTAATCATCATCATCGTCATCGGCACACGAAAACTCGTATCCAAGCCCTCTCTGCCATCCACCCCACCCTCTGGCTGTGTAGACCATATCCTCTTACACCTTTCAGAATTATCCTCTTCTCCTCACTCATCTGAGTCTATTTACCTCAATGAATCTCCCAATTTACATATCTTTAAATAGGCCACACGATTCATGGTTATAATGTTTGTTTAAACCCTAAACTATTCCAAATATGGGGGCTCCAGGTCTTCTACGTCGGGGGCCCGTCCTGCCCCCTCCCCTAAAATAAACCACACTTCAAAGTACTGTGTATTAAATGTAATAGTTTAAATAGGGCCCCAAAAAAAGACAAAAAAATTAGTGATGCATAAGAAACTGATTCATAAAAACAAATGATCCCCCCTCCCTAACGTATACATCAGGATATTCGCTTCCACTGTATACACGTGACATCACCCGCAGATCTTAATATCAATGAATGACTTTTACAATAATAAAACCCAACAAATTAAATTGTGGTTTCTATTTAATTAAAAGCGCCATTTCTTAACCGTGCTTTGGACCTCTTCAGGAAATCAAGTTTAGCATTTTATATACATTTTTAATGTATAAATAATTCAAATCGGCGAGCTTATAATCTCGCTAACTCTGAATGAGTAAAATGGATTAACCGGGCCACAGCTTGGAAATGAAAATTCTTGTCAAATACAAAATGTTTGACCCCCCAACTTTGGAGGGGTCGTCATGTGGCAAATTTATTGATTAAATATGAACACAACAGATGTTGTCAATAAATAAATAAATTGTGTGTACCACAGTTACTTACATAAATGCACAGAAATTTTGTATTCCTACTAAATCACCCAGGAGTAGAATGGAGGAGCAAGAGGGGGGGGGGGGGCGAATATGCCAAACAAACGGATCCCGAAACTTTGTTTTCTAACCTGTGGCCATTTCATAGTATTTTATCTTCTCAAACACGTCCACCCGACCCGCCACTTGACTAAACATGGGTCTTATTCCTCCCTTGTGAAGTATTTGGAGCGATACGGTCGGGCGTACCCTGTGACATAACATGTGTTTATGAATCCTCTGTTCGGTTTGCTTAATTTGACTCCTCTCATCTATTTCAGTGGTTTGGGTCACAGAAGCGCAAGCATCGGGAGTTCCTTGGAGGAGCTGCAGAGCTACTTCAACACTTCCGAGGCGGTCCTCTCCATCGAGGAACTGCGCCTGCAGCTGAACTCCTGTTTCACGTAAGCGTCTTCTCCCCTTCCTCGGCCGACCTCTTCCCCGACGTACGAGGGAAATCTCTTCTCACGTGCCGACTTTTGCGCTTGCAGGTGCGGCGTGAGCTGGTACGAGGAACACGTTTCCCTGGATTGCCGCGAGTGCGGCGGCTACCCTCTGGAGCGCCCCTGCCCCACCTGCGAGGGCCGCTGCTCCGCAGTCTGGAAACGGGATCTCACCATGGTAAACAAACTCATCGGTGTCTGCACAGTGTGTGGCTATGGTTTTCACATTATATTTACATTTTCTCCGTCTCTCTTTTACAGTCGCACGCTTCAGGGAAGGCACGCTGGGAAGGACAGTGCGAACTGAAGTCTGAAGCAAAGTCTGCCCTGGACGAGGAGGCGAGGCTCTGCAGTCGGCTGGAGAAACTCGCCGCCTCTTCGTGACGTCGTGGCTCCTTAGACAGAGACTAAAATGTTCAGGCTGTGGACGGAATGGAAGTCGTGCGCGCGTCGTAACGTAAGAGATCCACCCGTCGAGACCCGTCCTCGCGAGACGGACGTGTCATCGCGGTGGAGACTCCTTTTACATAATATATTGTTAAGTTATCTTATTTAAAAACCAAGTCGATAACTTCACTTTGTGTTGTTAGGCCATACTTTTAAATTGTTTGTAAACGTTTCCCCTGCTCTGCCAGTACTGTAACTTTCGCACGCGACGTAACTCTGTCGAGGTATACGTAGTTCAGCTGTAACAATTTTCCGTTTAACTTGCGACATTCCGAAGCGCGGCGGTCCTGTTATTGTTAAATGATATAATTTCCCGACCGCCGCTCGTTTGACGGAGGGCCAGTTTTGTACAGATTACATTCTCTCGAGGCTGTGTTGTTGGGAAGGGATTCCTTCCACGGTGCTCTGTACGTATGCATATATTTATAGATCTGATGTTACAGTTCTCGTATTTTTTAAATAAATTTCTCAGTGGCAGCTTTTTTTTAAAAAAAATGATGTATATGTATTTGCATAAATTGTTCCTCAAAACGTTGTAATCCAAAAAATTTCCAATGCCATTCACCAAAATATGTACACGCGCGGGTTTTCCTTGGAAAGAGTACTTAATTTTTGTGTTTTCGTCGATGTGTAATCGTAAAAAAGAAGTTTCTCTAAAAGTGATGGACAATATTTCCCCCCCCTGGCGACGCGTACGTCGGGGGCCGTCTTTGGTCATTTGTTCGCTGTTGACTGCATTTACCTATGTTCCTTTACAAGTTTTCATCTCATTTTGAAAACTTCAGTTGATGAAAGTCTTACGTGAATTAATTTATAGGACAATTTGATTTGTACCATTTATGTATTGTTTTATTACATGACACTTGCTTTGTGTGAAATATATTAGTCAATTTAAAAAATATATATATACTTGTACTTACTTTATTCCCTGTTTGGTCTTATTTAGTGCGTAAGAACATTCCATTCAATCTTCTCCTGAAGAGAGAGAAAGAGCACAATATGAGGTTTTAGATTTGGAAGGGATATTATGAAGGCTGTTGAGGATAACAAATTTACTTCCAAAAATGTTTGTATGAAGCGTGGGCCACGTTTTAAGGTGCGTTATAGGGAAGTTAACAGAAGAGGGAAGCCCAGGATTAAATACACTAAGCGGCCTAGGGAAGGATGTAGTACTTGTGCGGGAGATGAAAAGGCTTGCGCAAGACAGGTTATTGTGGAGGGTTGCATCAAGACTGGTAATTTGTGTCAGTCTGGTTGGCAACAAAATGCCGTAAAACCTGACTGTTAATGAACTGCTGGATGTCATTGAACAATTAACCCCGCTCGCTTCATGGTTGCACCAACCACTGAATCGAAAACTCGAGAGCTATTATTTTATTAAAAAAATTTAACAAGAACTGCAAACTAATTCAAATTTTTTTCTCTGCGTAATTAATAAGAAATTTCCAATCGATGTAGGTGCGTGTGACCTTTATTAAATTTTGTTTCAAGTCCCCGGTTGACTTCCGGAGACCGAGTGGTGCCTCTTTATCTCGTCGTGGTACCTTTCGAGCCTCTGCGAGATGACCTTCTTGTAGAGGTTGTGACCCTCGAGGGAGTAGGTCGGGATCTTGGACCGCTCCTTCTCCTGGTACATCTTCCTGATGAAGGCGTGCAGTTCCTCGTAGGCGCTTTCGCTGTTGTCCGTGAATATCGTGGCGCTGAAAAGTCCGGGGTTCTCTTGGTTCAGGGAGAAGTAAATGTTCCTCGTGTTGAGCACGTTCTGCAGAAACGTGTTTTCCCCGTAGTTTATGTCCGAGTATTTAAGTTCTTGGATATTTTTCAGCGACACAGATTTTTCTTCTTCAATGATTCCTGATCCTGTAAAAGGCATTTCAAAATAACGTAATAAGGTTGTACGGGATAGTTCCGCGTATGCGTACAACAGGCATCTGAATAGAACAGAATATACCGGCCATTTCATCCCTTTGGCCGTTCCTAGATGTAAAAATAAATAAACATATTTTATTTCCATCGCCACCGCAGCGTCGTGGCCCGGGCCTAATTACACTCTATTTGGATTAGTTAGTATAGATTCTTAGGTACTGAAGATTGGAAGAGAGAAAATCTAGGGCAGCAATACCAAAAGATATACACATTACTTATCAATATAAATCTGGGCATAACATTGAGGGGTGGAAAAATAGTGTCATGAGCTTCATAAGAAGAAAGAGATGGGATAGGGAGGCATCAGGATATGGATTCAGGGAAAACAGAGACGGTAAAATAAAATTGAAGAGGCTATTTTATAAAAAGAAAGGTCGAGACGCAGGAGAGGAACTGGAACTGCAAAGTGAAATGATTTGTGAAGCACCAACAATTCACAGTTTCAACTTGGGCGCTGGAATTCCTGAACATGGGGGGGACAAAAAACAACTTTGCACAAGTTGTCTGTGGTAAAGAACGGCTTGGACCACTGTCATAAGGAGACGAGGCCCGGCTTCTCAGGTGACGAGGAGAAATAAGCAGGTTATGGGGACAGTGTACAAAAAATACAGAAACATGGAAGGAATTAAATTAAAAAAAAGTTTGTTTATGGTTGACTGTTAATGTTTTATAATAAATCCGACTGAACTTCCTGAATAACCCTTGTAAAATGTACGGGGATGGCTCCAAAAGAGGTGGGCGGATACAGGGAAAAGAAGAGGGGAGGAAAAGTACAAGTTGTGGAAGGAAAAGACTGGAAATGAGAAATGAAGGAGACTCAAAATAATATTAATGTTAATAGAAATAAATGATGACTTTCAATGTCCCTTACAACAACTTGTGCCACCTGGAGGATTTTACCTGAATCAGTCTCACCGACTTGACAGTCAAATATTTATTCCTATGTACAATGGCACATATGGCCCGGGGGAACTTACCACAACAAAAAAATATATTAAGTACTAAAAACTACTGACTATAGATGACTCTAACAATTACAGACAAGAAAGGTAAAACTATAACAGTGTGGCTTACCTTCACATGTTGCATTCATACTCTCATATGATATCAAGCTCCCTGTAGGGGAAAATTTAACTCTGATGTTGGCCAACTGTTCATCAGGTAACGCAGATATAAATTCATTTAAATAACTCTCTATAAAATCTTGAATATTGTCTGCGATGTCGGGAGACGAAGACGGCTCATCTCGGCCTGAATAACATGTTTATTATATTTATATGTTATAAAAAATGCATAGATACTTAAATAATATTTTACCTTTACATTGGGGTTTCCTTGATCGAATGTATTGAAAGACCATTAACACCTTCCTGAAGTGCGACATTTCTGAACATGGGTGAAGAGTTGTCGGGATTGCACTCGGGTGATGTCGTTTGCAATCTACGTTGTCTCTTCAGCTGAAGATGACGGCGGTGTCAGCCATAGAATCCTTGTGGATTACAAACGACATCACCCGAGTGGAATCCCGACAACTCTTCATCGGGAAAATCTACGTTCTCTATTATTTCTGAACATATTTGTATCTGCTTCAATAGTTCTTGGTGTATACACTTGACAATGATGGCAGTGACCGCCATCAAAACCTTGTGGCCGATGCCTACTTTCCCCCAGTTGGAAGCCCGAGAACTTCTGAAGCAGTTTTTTTTTAATATTTGTACCTCCTTCACATCGTCTGTCAAACAAGCAGCGACATTTTGGATAGGCGTTACTGCCATCAGCTTACAGCCTGGAAGAAGAGGGCAGCGACGGCTCTCGAAACGTTGCCATTTAACGTTACGCCCGAGGAGCAATTCTTAATTTAATCCACCAAGAAAGTCCTCTCATCCTACTTATGTTTCTCTGACAACGGAACATCAAAGGGCAAAGGCTTTCAAATAACAATTCTGATGTTTCAACATGGGTCAATTTTTTTGTTTACACAACATTTCGACAGCGTGCTCCGCCATCGTCGTCAGATCTTGCTGTCGAAACATTTTTGTAAACAAACTTTGACCCAGGTTGAAACCCAAGAATAGTATTTGGAATAAAACTTATTGACATTTGTCTGTTTTAAATATTATGTATAATGAAATTTTATTTAACTTCATGAAATCAGGTATGCAAATTTTTTAAAAAAAAATTAAGACAACTCTGTTTCTCACTTACGGTTTCCATAGTAGCCGTCTCTTCCCACTCCACTAAACGAATTTGCAGTGTACTGAATCGAAGACACCAACCTCCTCAAATTGTTGGCAATATAGGTCAACACTTCCGCCTCGGAAACTACGCTGTTGACAATTTGCCTGAGGCCGTTACTGAGAGATTCGGAGATTTGTTCAATCGACAGCGTGGAATTGTAAGTTTCTTTGTGATCCAACCCTAAAATTCAATTTGGAGTCCAGCAAGTAAGTCAGAAATCAGCACAGGGCACAGCTTCTTGAAACACGGGATAAACTTACAGCTGGAAGACTTCACCGTCCTCCGCCTTATATTGACCGCGCCGGTAGTCGACTTTGTTTCTTTGAAACCCACATACTTCTTCCTCAGCCTCTCCAGATGAAAGTCGCTACTTCTGGGAATAATTAAAACCAGCTTCGCGTTCAAGTTGTGACAACGGAGGGAGAGGGCGCCGTGGATGTCCATGTGGACGACAATGAGCTTGCGTGTCTGCAGGCACCTCGCCAACTCCTTGCGACCTGCAAACAATCAGGGTGAGTGAGTTATTGTATCAACAGGAGCTGTGAGAACAACAATCGCAGTTGCAATTAATTAATGATATGGGTGGATCGAGCAACTAACGAGGAAGTTCTAAACAGAATAGGGGGAGGAGCGAGCAATATGGAGGACTTTGAAGGGATAGATTAATAGACCATGTTTTAAAACATGAGGGTCTTTAGTGTTAGTGTGTGGGAGTAAGAACAGAAGGGGGAGGATTTGGGATGTGCTGGTTATGCTTGCGCAGGATAGGTTAGCATCAGACCAGACAACAACAATAATTACTATTATTAACGGAGATAATTTCATGTTGCCCAATATGAATTACATGACGTCTGACGAGAGTTTGAATGTTGTGTTTAAACCGATTAACACATATTATAAAGGGTGTATGTAATATTTTTTTTATGTTAATTCAGATTGTTAATTATGACGTGGTTCTAATTGCCGTTTTCTGATAAATATAGCAAATAGCTGAAAGCTCTTGCGTTAAATACAGTAGAGAATATTTAAAATATTTAAAAATGGACAATACTGTTTTTAAATTAGTTATTTTACGTAAAAATCTTGCAATTCACTTACTGAATCCATAACTCTTTCCCAAAATTGCAGTTACAGACAAGAATTCGCCGTCCCTTACCATTTTGTTGAATTCTTGTTGCGTAACAAAGTAGTAATTGATTCCGTTAACTTCGTGATCAGCTTTCGGTCTCGAAGTGTGGCACACGGCTTTGCAAACCTTCAAGCAAAAAGATGTTAAATGCACACAAAATTGTTTTGATGATCGATTGAGAACTCGCTGGTACCAAATTACAAATAGGACTGCCTCATTACCAAGCTCTGGCAATTTTGGTAAACAGAGCAACCGTTGGGAAAAAGAGGTTTCTTCTTCTGGTGAGGTTTGGATTATTTTGAAGACTTGGTTAAAATCAAATTTTTAATTCTGACTTCCTCGTGAATACTTTAGGAGATCGCCAAATCAGGAGGCGCAGTAAGGGATGGCACGAGGAGCAGACGCAAAATAAATTTGAACCATTTAGCAATTATTGAGTATTTTAATGTATTGAGACATTTTGTGAAATATTTTTGTTCATAAAAATAAATATTAAGTTGACGGATTTCAAACTTTAGCTTATTATGGTTCAGGCCATTTGCCAGATATTACTAATGACACTGTCTTCGCTATAGTATGTATGTATGTATGTATAAAATCATATTCCATAGATCCTATAGAGAAGCACAAGCTTCAAGGATGTGGAACGAGTCAGAGATTTTACATAGTTAGGTTGCTTTATTAATATTAGAATATACTGTAACTATTGATTACTTTTAACTTATAATAAGATTTTCTCAAGTTCTATACAGAAGACATACAACTTGTACCTTATATATAAAATTGATAAATATTTTTACATCCTATACTAAAAAATTAGTGTTCTAATAATGTTCTCACATAATTATAAATATCTACCCTATGATGATACATTCAGCTCCATAAATTCTTCAACAGAGTAGAAGGAGTGGCCTTAGTAAGAACTTAGTTAGTTAGTACATATTTGAACTTGTTTGGATTTATTTTTAATTGTTTAATGGAGGTGGGAAGTTTATTAAATATGCTAATAGATGGCATTGTAATGTACACCCTTTTGTATTAGGGTTAGAGACTTCCCTTCCTCCCTTCCTTGTGTAAATTGTTTTTACTTCTGGTATCAAAGTCATGTATATCTGAAGAGGTTACTGTTATTAATAACAAATAACAGGAGTGATTGGCAAGTGAGTGAGTGTCAGTATTCCAGTTTTCTTGAAAAGTCCCCTACAAGATGTTTTTGGTGAGACCTGACATCCTAATATTCTAACAGCCTTTTTTTGAAGTGTAAATATTTTATCTTTCCCTGATGCATTGCCCCCAGAATATTATACCATATGTCATTATAGAGTGGAAATATGCAAAATAAACTAATTTTCTTATGTTAGGATCACTACAACTTGACATAATTCTAAGAGCAAAGGTTGCCGCCGAGCCTACTTTTCGTAGGAGAATATTAATAAGATCCTTCCAGTTTAATTTATTGTCCATGGATATACCTAAAAATTTTGTACATTCAACTTCAGTTATTTCACAATTATTTGTTGCTACTTTTATTGAGTTCAAATTGGCATTCTTTGTCTGAAAAATATTAATATTTCACATAATTATGCTGATAAAAATGGTTGCTTGGGGAATTACAGACCAACATAACTTCAAATAATGCGTGATCCATGAGTGGCTCTTATAAAATGACCCTTATGTAGTAAGTAGTGCATATGAGCTCTGACCTGCCCCAAGTGTAGCCTTTTTCCTCCTATCACCGAGTGGTTCCCAGTCCATTTCTAAATTTTATGTGCTCTGGTCTGCAAGGATCCCAACTTGCTGTCCCATATTCTATCACAGGCCTAACTGCCTTGTACTTTTATTCTACATCCTATTCATGAAGTGCAACGACCTCCATCACCACCTTCCAAGCTACTAAATTTACCCGTTCTGCCCCAGTTTAATGTTTTATTAAAAATTAGACCTAGATATTTACACAACTTGAAAAACTCACAAGCCGCCGCCCGTGGTATCGAGCGAATTAAATTTTTTTTATTTAACAGACCACGCCACTAACTTTATCGGGCAAATTCTCTTGTATTTTCTTTGTGAGGAAACTCTTCAGAGAACCCCAAGGTCCGACGAGTATCAGCAGCGGGTGCGAACCTTCGTCTATTGGCATTATGTCGTCCAAATCGAAGCACTTTAGTTTTTCCAGCAGCAGAAGGTACGCGTGGTTTTGAGCCGCTTTCAGGAAAACGTTTGGGATAAGGATGTTGGTTGCAGTAACCTGAAAAATAAACTGGAGCTGTACTTTTCTACAAATATCTACACAATTTGTAAACGAATGAAAACTGCCAAATTTGTGAGGAATAATTAAATAATGACACCAATTTTACCCTGTGTTCCTCAGTCACCAAAACTATGCTTAAATTTTGATTTCAAAATTATTCAGCAGGAGCTTTCGGCATTGCCATAGTCATATCCTCTTGTGCAGGCTACACAGAGCGTTTATCACACTTTGGAGGTCCAAGCTCCTGTGCTAACCAAGCACAATTGGAATATATTAAATTACACGAGGATAACTATGGCAAGCTCCTGCAGAATAATTTTGAAATCAAAATTTTAAGTATACTTTTGGTTATTAACGTGACTGATTAAAATAGGGAAAAATTATTATCATACTAAGTAAAATCAGTCTTTTAACAAAATTTAATTTAACAATCCACAAACTGTTTTTTTTTCTTAATAATCTACTAGTAATTGCTTCCTATAGCCTAATTTTTTCTTCCAAACAAATTGTAATTACACTTCATTTAGGGAATAATTCATTACTTTAATATAAAAAATGTATATGTTTAATAGTGGGCATATCACAAGATTTAGAAGGGCAGCTCAAGTGGGGCACGATAAGAAAAAGGTCGGGGGGAACACTGGTTTTAATTAATGTATTGTTTCTGCGGCTCCTCCTGTAACACAGCTGCAACATCTCATCTCCCCCCCGGGGGCATCAGGCAGGACCCGTCGTTTGGGAATCACGTGTTTTCAAATACAATTCTCGTCGTGTTTCAACCCTGGTCAAAGTTTGCTCACGAGCTGTGCCATCCTCGGCAGGACAGTCTACCCGACGTACGGAGCTTGCTGCTGTCCAAACATTTGTGCGGGCAAGCTTTGACCCGGGTTGAAACCCTATTATTGTATTTTTTTTAAAAAAAATTAACTGGGGAAGCCTTTGCCCTCTAACTGTGCCATATGTTTTTATAAAATAAACTATTTGTCCTTGCCTGTATTTAACATAAAATTGTAACTCCTGTGACCATGCATAGTAAGGTAACAAATTAAATCCCTTGGCATGAGTAAACCATATACTTATTTTTTAATTATAAATTTTTTTAATTATAAAATACATAAACAACAGTCCTATACAACTCGTACCTTTTCAGAAATTTTCACTTTGAAACCGTTGAGAACGATGAGATTTGGCAACATGTGAATGACAATTTCCCTGAATCCATTGGCTGCTACTACGGCGTTTTCCCTCATGTCCAGATCACGTATAAGGACTAATTTAGAAAAATACTCAAGTTCGCTAAGTTCTGACACGTTATTCATCTGGAGTTTGAGAGTCCGCAGGTGATACACGTACTGTAAGGGGGGGGAGAGAAAATAAACATGTGTCATTGACATTTATTTTAGAATGTAAATAATATTTTACAATCAGAACGCGACCGTAATTTGCAGTCAGCAAGCACACGTTCAGAGTCACCGCAACACAGGAAAATGTATACAATTGCATCACACATTAGAAACTCATTTATCTCCTGTATATACAGCATGGTCAGAAATACATAGGATATATGCTAATTACCGTATTTAGGTGTGCATTGGCCGCAATGTTTAACTAGAAATAAGTAGGGAAATATGAGCTGCAGCTTAATGAAGTCCCAACTGCAATGAACATACCGAGCATTAAGGCTGTCCCGTTCACAAAATTACCCAACCTATGATACTGATTATTCTGTTTTGCAAATTTGAAATGTGGAAAGAACCTAAACTCTTTGTTTCCTAAAACTGTGCAATGTACACTACTTTTTTGCAACATTAAATAATGATTATTAGTTACAATATCTGACTGTTTGGAAATCAATAAATATAGCCTATAAATCAGAAAATAAAAATTAATATAAACTTTATCAACAGAAGTTCATACAAAATTTGGATCCTCGCCTGGAGTGATTTCCTCCGCCGTGTTGTGGTGCACGCATCTAATTTTTCATCACACTTAATTTACTGATTCCACTTTAAATAACACCAGATGATGTTTCAAACTTTGGCAAGAAACTTTGTGGGTGGACTGCAGTTAATAAAGTTTATATTAAACTTTTCCTGACTTGTACGCTGTTTCACAATTTATTAAATAAAATTACTATAATTTTATTATATATATATACATTGCAGACAACTTGCCTCAAATAGTTTAAGAGATGACAGCTTATTTTTACTGAGATCTAAATTAAACAGGTTGAGCAAAGTCTTCAACCCAACTCCCTCCCCTTCTTCAAATGTTGAAATGTTGTTATCCTCGAGACTTAGGTCCACAATATTCAAGTGGTTCAAATTTTCGAAACGCTCAATGTCGTTGTAAGACAAGTCAAGTTTCTGCAAATACCTGAGTAACGTGGAATTTTCAATTTTAAGTCTCGGCCATTCCTTTCGCGCCAAGTCGTCGCGTTTCAATGCAAGTTGGCACTTACTTGAGATTGTGCAAACCCTTGATTTCCCTTATTTTATTGTACGCCAAATTCAACTCCACTATGGACCAGAACCGTGTCAAGTCAGGTATCTCAGTGATGTAGTTGTGTGAATAGTTGACAAAAGTTAGGTTGCAAGGCGTCTCAAAGTCCAGCAGCGTGGTGAGTCTGTTGTGGGACACGTCCAGGTACATGAGGTAGGGAATTTTGCTGAGCGCCGTCAGGTCGGACAGGTAGTTCCACGACAGGTCGATGTACTGCAGGTGGACGTACTGTTCCAGCAGAGAAACATCCGACAGGTCCTGGAAAAATCGTAAGCGCACGAGCTGCAACGTAATCAAGGGCACGGGATAGATAACATTTTTGAAAAAGAGGAGAGTTCCAATCAGTGTGTATGACACTAATTCTACAGCTAGTTTCTAGAACTCTGGTTATTTCACAACAGAATATAAACAAACTTTATTCATTCATTTATCATCAGTACACCGATTTAAGGAAGCTTGTTGAACTGAATTGAACCTTCTTTAATGAACTAGTTAAATCAAAATAAATCATCAGGTTAGATTAAATAAAAGCAAATTAAACTCATTTACAGAAAAACAAAAGAAAACAACAATCACGTACATCCTCCCAAATCTGCTTAGTGAATGCCATCCTTGGCTAGTTTTACAAGACCCTCGTGTCTCAAAATGTGGCCTATTAATCTATCCCATCAATGTCCTCCTCATAGTTTGCTCTTCCCCTATTCTGTTTGGAACTTCCTCGTTAGTGATTCTATCCATCAGTCTCGTTCTCCTATAACACCACATTTCAAATGCTTCTATTCTTTTCCCTTTCCGCAACTTCTATCGTCCACGTTTTGCACCCATTTCACATTTCAGATATTAACCATTTAAAAAAAATTTACTTCCTATCTAAAATAAGAGTATTAAAAAACTTCCATAAAATGTTTAGTAATAATAGATAATGTTTACTTAGAAAATGTAAATTTCCATTATGATTCTTAACTCTAGTTGGTTGAGATAATTTATTCTGATAAAAATAATTTGTCAATATGGTATTGCGGGACACAAATCTGCTTATGGGAACCTTAATTCAAAAGCCCCCACAAAAGCTAGAAGAATCCCCACATATTGGCCTCTGTTTTGGCATACCTTAAATTAAAACAAATCTACAATTAAGACTGTAATAATTCCTTAAAAGTGCACTAAAAGACAAGAGACTCATAGTAACGAAAGAAGGCGTTTCAGCTTACCGTAGACGACAGTTTCGCCTTGACGTAAGCGTATTTATTACTTTCAGGGCACTGCGCCAGACACGACAAACTGGAAGCGATCACCCTGTGACTCAGGATGCCGCTTATTTCGTCCTGGTTTAGTTTCAAGTCTTTGAAGTTGAGTAGTTTTACAGCTGGACATTTTGACTCTTCCCACAACTTTGCGGTCCTTGCGGTCGCTGTTTGTTTCGGAAGAGTTTCCTCGTCTGAAGGCGCTTCCAAAATTTCATCTTCAAACAGCTGCACATCCCCCCCCCCCCCCAAAAAAAAAATGAAATTAAAAAATTGAAGCAATTCAATTTTAATTTAATGTTAATGTGATGTGATGTTACAATATTATAATTTCTTTCGTTCGTGGATATGTATGAATCTGTTTTTAAGATGTGTATAATGTATTCCTAACGTAATCCAGATGATTGTGGATAAGGGAGCCGAAGGCTTCTGAGAATAAATAAATGTGTGACTGTATATTGGTTTTGAGTCAATTGATATAATAATAAATTGAATTATGGTAAAGAAACCATCTCAAATGGTAAGACTAAGCAAATATACCCCACACACTTCCCTCTAATGCTAATTTTTACAAGACCCTCTTGTATTAAAACCCTTGCCTGTTAATCTATCCCTTCTCTTTGTTCAATGTCCTCCATACTGCTCGCTCTTTCCCTATTCTATTTAGAACTTCCTTGTTAGTTACTCTATCCACTACCCATCTCATTCTCCTATAGCACCACACTTCAAAGACTTCTATTCTTTTCCTTTCTGCAACTCCTACCATACACATTTCACACTAATTTTTTTTTTTCAATGATTTCCTAAAATTCACAGTTGTATTACTAATAAGTAAATTCCTCTTTTTTTGCAAAAAGCCTTCCTTGCCTGTGCTATCCTACTCTAGTTATTATGCTGCTCAAGTAGCAGAATTCCCTAACTTCCTTCAAAATATCCCTTCCCCAATCTAAGAGCCTTTGTTATTCCACCGTTTCCCATACTACACTCCATCACCTTGGTTTCCCCTCCTCTATTAATCCTCATATTGAACTCTTCCTCTAGGACCATTTATTACGATTTCCAAGTCTTCTTCTCACTCCTCTAACACTACAATATCAATAGCAAAGCGTAGTCTTTTTTCATCTCTCCTCCTCCTCGCAGTATGATTCCTTTTCCATATTCCTTTTTAACTTTCTCCATCGCCTGTCCTTTACATAAGTCAAACGGCGTGGGCGACAGACAACATCCCTAAGCAAATGTTAACATCAAGATTTCATTTACAATTTTGAAAATTTTCCAAACAGTTAAATAATTCTCACCAACATGGCAAAGACATTGATTCAATCCCTTAAATTTTTAAAAAAAATTATTGTTCAGGAACTCACCCTGTTCTGGGCAACCGTGGAATCTGAATCACTCGGGGTCGCGTAATTTTCTTGAATTTCAGGGATCTGTAACTGGCCCTGGATTCCCGTCTCTTCCCCGTATTCTACAGTATCCTTGCTTTTGTCCAACCATGACCTGAAAATGAAAAAATAACTTTTGTAGCTTTGGAAACGGATTTAGTGCAGAACGCCAGGAGAGTTTGAGAGCAGACGGCGCCACCATTATTATTATTGTTATTATTATTACTACTACTGCAAACCCTTTGATAGCGGCAATGTCAACTACTGGACCTGGTTTGTGGTTCCCGTAATCCTTAATAATAATAATAATCATATTCCGTAGATCCTGTAAAGAAGCTAAGCTTCAAGGATGTGGAATGGGTCAGGGCTGTGTACATTTATTACATTATTTTATTGTATAAAAGAAAAATATAAAATTTTTGTATTATAAACTATTATAAATTACTCTTCTCCGATTCTTCTATAAATTCCTTTATTGAATAGAAGGGGGAGTGGCTAAGCAAAAATGAGCATAATTCAGTCTTAAATTTACCTTGATTATCGGACAACTGTTTAATTCTGTGCTGACTGCAGTCACGTGTTGAAGTCCCTGAATAATGCACACCTTCCTTTCTGTGCAATTGACAATGTTTTACATTTTTTATACAGATTATTTTTGTTCCTTGTATTGAAGGGATGAATATCAGAATTATTCAAAAATAAGTGCCTATTTGTAATTAAAAATAACATCAATGAATAAATGTATTGGCACGTCAAAGTGAAAATACCTAACTTTAATGGTGTTGGATAAAACTTTTTTTTTTTGTTTTGTTTCAAGTAACAATTCAGCCGTTAGGTCAGAAAAGCACAAATAATAATTTAACAGTAAATCAAGTACAATCTGTTTTTCACAATAACTAACTGAAATCAGTTAACAAGCATATACAGACAAAGTATTTTTTTTAGATGAATCGACATTTCACCGCCATATTTTGGGGTACAAGGGTAAATTTTGGACGAAAAACCAAGATGCCAAATGTATGGAGAAATAGAATCTTTTGACTGCCTGCAAAGGACAGCTTCAACCGAAATCTCCCCCCTCCCCCCCCCCCCGCCTCCTTTTTATTTCCTCGTCAAAATTTGGCACCAGTTGAGGAAGTCCTAAATATGGCGAAGAAACGTCATCAAAATTATTTAAGACGTTTCATGCAATTTCGTCCATATTTTGTCTGGTTCTTGAGTTACAGGTAAGTAATCCAATTCCAACTGAAGTTAAATTTCGAATGGATAAATATGCAGAGGAGGAGGTTGAAAAGAAATTTGCTTTCCCAGACTTTTTTGTCCAGTGGCGGCCGCTGGCTAAAATCAACACTGGACGCGGTCTAGATAAAGGAAAAAAAAAAATTATTTTTTTATTGAAGGAAAAATATCAATTCAGTTCTAAACCTGAACCTCGGCTTATCAGCACAATTCCTATCAGCATGACCAAGATCCACGATATCTGCACACGTGGTCGGCCGCCATATTGTCTTCAAAGAGTGGTTAAAATTTCTTTCAAACACGCGCAAGTAAATTCCTTCCTGTGCTGTGTCTACTCTAGTAGAAGACTTACTTAACTTCCTTCAAAAGATCCCTTCCCCAATTTAACAAGCCTTTGCTATTCCACTTGTTTTCCCCCCATCACCACCACCTTGGTTTCCCCTCTTTATTAATCCTCGTGTTGGCCACGTTCATGCCATGTGTTATGGTTTACAAGTCTTCTTCTGACATAATAATAATAATAATAATCAAAGTACGAGGTCTTTCCCGGTGAACGGCATGTATAAATTCCTCTCGAGTTTTGGAGGCAATAAACATCAGGTCCAGTGAGAATTTACTACTGAATAGAGGTTCTGGATTCCAATTGAGCCTGGCTTGTTGGAACCCAGCCATTGTTTCACCGGAGGAGGAACGCGGAGCCGAGTCACGGGGGGACTAGAGCATGACTAAGCAAGTGGACCAATGGGAGAGACACGCCTTCGCTCCCGCGTCCACATCTAGCGCCAATCACAGGGCGGTTTGTGCTTGCCTCAGAGACTATATAAATGCTTACACTCACCGAATTTGACACTTCAGTCTGAAGATGATGGCCAGAGCAAGCCATCGAAACGTCACTGTTAAAATCTTTGACCCGGTGGGAAACTCGAGAGGAATTTATACAATAATAATAATAATAATCATATTCCGTAGATCCTGAAAAGAAGCTAAGCTTCAAGGATGTGTGGAATGTGTCAGGCTGTGTGTGTACATTTATTACATTATTTTATTGTACAAAAGATAAATATACTTATAACAAATTTTTGTATTATAAACTAATTAATTAATTACTCTTCTCCGATTCTTCTATAAATTCCTTTATTGAATAGAAGGAGGAGTGGCTGCTGAGCAAAAATGAGCATAATTCAGTCTTAAATTTACCTTAATTATCGGGGGACAACTGTTTAATTCTGTGCTGTGTGCAGTCATGTGTTGAAGATGGATAATGCACACCTTTCTGTGCAATTGACAATGTTTTACATTTTTTTTACACAGATTATTTTTGTTCCTTGTATTGAAGGGATGAATATCAGTATTATTCAAAAAATAATAAGTGCCTCCTATTTGTGATTACAAATAACATCAATGAATAAATGTATTGGCACGTTAAAGTGAAAATGCCTAAATTTTGGAACAATATCATCGGCAAAGCGTATGGCTTTTAATTATCACCTTGCATTATGATTCCTTTCCCACGTTCAGTTTTTAACTGTCTTCATCGCCTGATCTATACATTAGAGTTAAAAGAGGCATGGACTGCATCATCATCCTTCTCTCACTCTTTTTTCTTGATTTCTTCTGCTTTCTTTTCTTGACCTTCAATTCTAATTACAGCTGCATGTCTTCTGTAGAGGTTATGTATACGCCTTCTTTTATTCCCGTGTTCTTTCAAAATCCTTAATAGTGTGCTCCAGTTCACATTATTATCAAACGCTTTTCCTAAATCTAGAAATGCCATGGCCTGTTTTCCTTGTCCTGTCTTCTAAAACTAACCGCAAAGCCAAAATTTGCTTCTTTTGTTCTTCTCAAAAAAACCAAACTGACCTTCTCCTGACTCGCATTCTATTTTGTCGTTCCATCCTCCTATATACTATTTTCGTTTAATATTTTGCACGCATGAGATATACTACAATGACTGTATTGCCCTGCATCTATCAGCCCCAAAGTCTCCCTTCGGTATGGGTATAATTATGTTTTTACCAAAAATCTTCTGGTATTCTTTCCTGTTTCGTAGATTTCGCAAAACTATCCTCAACAGCCCGCTTGAATGTACAATTGCTCAGGTCAGTAAAAAAAAAAAAAATATATATATATACATATTATGTGGAGGAAATTTACAGTTGAAAATGTGGTGAGACTGGGGAACATTATTGTAGTTCCTATCGCGAGATATACAGCAATGCGATGACGTCACGGCGCAGCCAACCTGACGCAACGTTAACACACACACACCGCCTTTTAAAAGTTGTTGTCGCCGCCGCCCATTAAAATTAGTATTCAAAATTCTAACCAAATCTGCGTTGCCACTCACACACACACACACACATGCATGTCGTGTGTTTCTCCACTCTATAAATCAGAAAAATTTAAGACGACTTACCAATCGTTGGCCGACGAAGTTCGTTTAACGGGTCTAGATTTGGCTGAAACTGAAAATAATAACGGGCCAGTGAAAAGGGCAACTGAAAAGGAGGAGAATCGGCACGAAACCTCCTACGTACCTGGTATGTTGAGCATTTTCTTCTTTTCCTTTATTAACCTCCACGCTGGAAAACCTTTCGATCCATTGCAAGCAACTTAGTTGGTTTAAAATCAGAGACAGTTTACTCGGAACTGTGAGAGGAAATAAGGAGCCTCGCACTTAGGAAAAACTCTTCACTAACTCCGTTCTTCTTTTTATATAAATAATAATTATAATAATAGTAATTCGACGCCAGTACAAACAGGATCAAGGAATAGTAAACGTGTAACTGGACGGATCCGGAATTCAACAACTTCCTTCTCGACGTTTCATTTATGTAAATTCATTGCCTTCGTTAATCAACGATTGTATTAATTTCGCTGCATCGGTGAACGTACTTTGTTTATTAAACATTTGCTTTATAGTTGTTACACGAACTGTATATATTTTTTTTCGCTCCTTTAACGGAGAGAATATATATATTTTTGTCACTGCGGATCACAACCAAAGCAGAGAAGAAACTTTCAGCGGAAATTGGAGGTATGTTTCTCAAAGACACAATTCCTACAATACTAGTTTCTTGCAGTTTTGGTTCAACTGAGAAAGCTAAATATATATGAATAATTATGCAGGTTTTCCAGACCTGGCAAATGCCAGCGGTAGTTTTTTCTCTCAGGTATTTCTCCCCAGATTGAATGCGGGGCTTGCCTGACTATGTCGGGAATGCCTTATACTCTCTCGGTTTTTTTCAAAGTTCTCCCATGCCGAGGCACCTTCATCTCTTATATGAGATTTATGTAAAGGGGGGTCGAGGTCGAAGACCTTGGGAATACGCTAAGAGTTGTCCGCTGATCCCTGCATCTCTTTCTTTATGTGAATCACCGTGAGGGTAACATCCTTAAACTATTGGCCGGGGGGGCCTTAGTCCACCCTTCCGCCATAACCCCCCTCCCCTTATTTTCATTGCCTTTCCTATGCTATTAACGGGTAGTTGCCTGTTTTAGGATATACATATAACCAATTAAAATATGCTGAACTGGACTAGCAGTTACACAAACTACCATAAGAAATTAAAACGGCTAAAGGGGAATATGATACCCTAAACGTATATATCAGGATTTTCCCTTCATTGTATATATGTGACATATCTAGTATTACAAAAATTACAAGTTATGGGTGGGATATAATTCCACCAGTTCCATTAAAACACAGCCTGTAAGATTTAGGAGTAAAGCGAAGAATTTACTGCAAAATCACCGTTTCTCTTCTGTACATGAGTACTTGAATTCCCGTTTATAATACTACAATATCACCAGCAAAGCTAAGTGTTTTTATTTCTTCCCCTTGCAGTATGATTCCTTTTCCATATTCCGTTTCAACTTCAATAATTTGTATTTTGTTTCTGACAATTTATAAAAGATACAGGAGTGTACATCAAAAATACTGTAACGTGGCGATCTGCTGAGAAGTCTGTATATAAGTGGTTGGTGGGTGCCTGAAAAGTCGAAAGCCCTTGTAAAAGTGGACGAGCCTTAAATCTTTTGACATCGCACATCATCTCAAAATAAATAAAGGACAAGGGAGAAAAAAATTAATTCATGTAACTTTTTTTTTTAAAAAATATTTATTGTGAACAACAATTTTTATAAGTGTAAATAAACTATGAATAAGTAACAATAATCACAATAGATTTCATAGAATATATTTGGCAGTATATATTTTTTTGTAACTATGTTTAGAATTTAGTTGGTTGGAAAAGGAGGGGAAAAAGTATTGTAAATACGCTTTCCCCCTGTCCATCGAAGCTGATAATGAATTGTAATATGATTAGAGTACTAAATATAATCTAAGTAAACAATATACAGCAAAATATCGCAATGATGTTCTATAGTAAGCAGCAAGTTTAATCTCGCTACGAACCTAACTATGATTGAAATATGATACTACAATGCGTTTGTGGCATAAACCAACAAGTAACAAGCTTGTTAAAAGTTGTAAATATATACACGTACACAAACGTACATGCCCAATACATAACGCTATATAAACATGCAACAATCTGTATTGCTTTTCTATAAATATATATATATTTTCATAACAACATTAATAAAGTTTGTTATAAAAATAAAATTATTGTCTATCAATTGCGCCACTCTAGTCTGTATATTGTGCTTTGGCAAATAAAATCCTTAGAGCAGTGACGGGCAAACGTTTTAAAGAGGGGGCCAAAGGAGAAAACTATGGGCGGGTCAATATAATTTTTTTTAAAATAACAATTATACATTTTGCAAAATTCTTGAATCTTTGTGATGATAAAAACCCTATTAATGACTGAAAGATTATGAAGGAGAATGTGGTGAATGAAACTGTGGCTGCTTTTCTAAAATCTTTATTTTTCTCATAGCATTTGTTTTTTATTCATTAGATTAGGAATAATGTTGTGCACGCCGGATAGAACATTTCGGACGGGGGGCCAAATCTGGCCCGCAGGCCATAGTTTGCCCATCACTGCCTTAGAGAGTACTCGTCAAATAATAATAAAAAAAAATTCACTAAAAGTGAATATTTGAAAGTGGATGGAATGTAACAGCTGCTACACACGTATTATTAAAAATTTTATAACCTCTAATCTAAAAGAATCTAATCTAAAAAAAAGAATAGTAACACATGCAAAAGAGGATATTATTGAATTAAAGACAGTACACTTAAAGAGGAAGAACAAATCTGAGCTGAGAAAAATGTCGAGGTAGGTTTTTCAAGAAGAAATAGGTCAAAGGTAAATGAAACTGATATCTAAGTGCACTAACACATGGGCGAGCTTCACACCTGAAACGCATTTGCAGAAAAAGTAGTAACAGTACCCCAATATATCAAGACAAAAATTAATATGCACCCCATTATAGGAAAGAGAGGAGGGTGGGTGGAAATAAAGGCTCACAGAGTTTAAATAAGAGGAGGAAAATAGAGATAACAGTCATAGATAAACAAGATTAATATGTAGTCATTATATTCACCTGATGTGCCAGCGGTTTCTTTTTCTGGGAAAGTAGAAGTACTTTTGTGAGAACCAATATTCCCGGGATCAAGACTAAGAGAAACTTTTCTGAAAGTAAAATAACTTATATAAATATGATGAATTAGCACATTGGATAGCAAAAAAAAAAAATAAAATAGAAATTTGGGAGAGTCAGGAAATTCGTTTTAAATCGTATGCCCAGTGCAGTATTGAGCTCAAAGGAAGCCACGGTAAGCACAGAGGTGACCTAACCTAATAATAAGACTGACTATATTTGTTATAGCTGGATCCAAGTTCTCCTGTATTGATGACACAAAAGTGGGTGGGTGGGCAGGAAAGGGCGTGTGTGTCTCTCTTCATTCACATATTTAGGAACTAAAGTAAACAACAGGTGTGACAATAAAGAAGAAACAGAAAGTAAAATTATGGCAGGAATAATTTTGGCTTTCAAAATCATTTTAAGTAAAAAAATCTCCTGTCCAGAGCTACAAAGAAAATACCCTAATGAGACCTACAGTGACATACGGAGCGCGGTGCTGAAAATATATGGTCATGCACAAGAAAATGGAATTTGGAAAATTGGGCATAATGCAGAACTGTACAAGTTGTATGATGAAAAAAATTGTCCTCGACTATAAGAGCATCGGACCAACGGGCTAAGATGATGTCAAGAAAGTTTGGGTACTAGGAAATGGTGGACATTAGCCCAGGGTGGGGCAGAGTGGGAGAGACTGCTGATGTCAAGTTGTGCTCGACATGGTCGCGGAATTGACTGATGCACGTCGTAGCTGCAACGGCTGATTTTTGTGTGAATCTGGGTTCGAGTCCTGGCTGTGGCAAACATTTTCAGTCTTTCCCTCACTACACGCTTAACACACACGTTTCCTTTAGCATAATACTATGCCTAGAACATTTCAAAGGAGAACAGTATGCAAACGGAGAAAATGCAAAAAAAAAAAACTAGGCATCAAATGGCAAGACATGGGCACATGAATTATGTAAGTAAAACTGTCAGAGACTGAAAACTTGAACAAGTTTTACCGTATATGTAGGAAGTGCCTATAATAAAACCAGATGAATCAGGGTAAACGTCAACACGGCCACAATTTCAATTCAGTTGTAAATAAAAAAAAAATTACACCACACACAATGAATTCGAAAAAATACAGGAAATTCCATAATGACCATTTGTACAAAATTCTTTACATTAAGGTTTCAAGAAACGTGCTACACTAAATTTTCCACTTTAAATATGATCATTACATGTGCAATTTAATGAGCAACGAGGAAATGACGAAAATGTGCAAATAGTTGTTGTGGAAACAAAAAACCTCGACCTAAATGATGATTATTCTTATTAATGAAAGGAATGTCCTCTACTCTGGACATCAACCAGCAACAATATATCATCGTTGCTTTCTAAATGAAACTATCGACATGACGCGATGCCAATAATTAATCTTGTGCGAGGAGACAACTCTTTGAGCAAATTTTAATTTTATTACATTTGTATACATCACTAAACCTTATGCTATGGACAGTGAGACATGATAATTGCACAGTTCAAACTATCACCAATGTACGGTGAAAAAAAAAAGTGTGTCTAGACCAGTGAAAGTGGCTTATTAAACTTCTATTAAGCTACACACAGTAGGATCCGTTTGGTTACGCTATAAAGATGAGCTTGTTCAGGAAAAATATCACTACAGTCGTCAATTATTAATAAAGAAACCTTTCTCGGGTCCCCGACTGTGTAACCTCTGCACACAGCGACGTTTCGATGGATAGCGCTCGCACTCCCATCGTCTTCCAGACTGAAGTGTGGAGGCACGGTGGGAGGTGATGGAAGTCGGAAACGTCGCGCTGCGTATGGAGATTGTCCGGTTGGAAACCTGAGAAATGTTTCTTCTCTCTCTCTCTCTCCGCCAGGAAAGCCTCTGATATTTAGGAATTTATGTTGTACAACATTTTGAGCGTCAGATACACACACACACACACAAATTCTCCTGTACAATCAATCGTCAATTCCATTTGCACGGCGAGAATTACGCCGGACGGCAACAAGTTGCAAACATTTTAAAAAGAGTGGCCAGATAAATAGCATTCATGTTTAAAGGTTTGGCAGTTCACGGTCTTTCACTTCACGACTCCCTCGGCCAAAATGATTATTAGATGAGTGAATCGTTTACAGGAGAGGAATTTGGTGTCGCGGACAGTCTCCCGCGACAGTTACAGCCGAAACTATTGGTTTAAAAATTTTTCCGTCTCCGACTTTTGGCTGTTCGTTGTATTTTATTCACAACGTTAAGTCAGATAATTCTCATTATTTTACTTATAGTAGTATATAATAACTATCCTACAGCATAATAATTGTTCTGAGGTTGATTAAAGTTTAATTAAACTTGAGCTGCGCACCTGTGGTTGGCATGCAAATAAACAAAGTCCATGTAAGCACATTTTGAAATAAAATAAATTAAAAAGGTATGCAAGATTGCGGATTAGGTTCAAATTATACACAGTTAACTTTAATGACATGTTCGTGTCTGAATACGTGCAACTAACTCTCCAGGAAGGCAACAAAGACATTAAAAAAAAAAAACTTCATTTCAGAAGCCGTCAGCAAGGTAACACTATGTTTACATATAACTTAACCTTAAAAAAATAACGCACAACGTTCAATATCGTTTTAGTATCACTATTTTTAAACTGATGAGGGTTCATATATGGACAGAAAAAATGTAGCGTGTAGTCTATTTCCAATTCTTCAATTATTAAAACATATATATTTTTTACTTTGATTCTCTTTCCTTGCTTCTTCCCGCTAAGAAGTCAGAAATGATAACTGTGTAAGCAGAGGCCGATTTTAAGCAAATACATTTTCCCACACATTACAATTAATATAAGAACACTATCAGCATACCCATTATAAAACAAAAATAATGCCATATCCCCCCCGCAGAGGTGAATATAATTTGCACACCTGCAAATAATAATAATAAAAATAAAAATCTCATCGCTAAAACAACTGCCATTCATACGTAATTGGCACCAAACTTTTTTCCCTTTACATCGTGATCAAGTGAGCTACCAACGTGGTGATGCGTGTCTCTCTACATAACGCCGCCATTGGCAAGGCCGTTTATCAGCGCAGAGGAGGCCCTTCCTTTCCCTCCCTTCCCTTCAGAGGCATTTTTCAAAGTTGTGGCTCCAGCATGGTTTGCGCTTCTCCACAAAGCTGCGGACGCCTTCCTGGCCGTCCACCATGGACAAATTTTTCACCATGATCTCTTCTCCCATTCTGCAAAGGCAAGACCAAAAAAAAAGAGATTAATCTACAGCTCGCAATATTTTTTTGTAAAGTGTACAAAAAACACCATCAACAGTAATATGTTTATCAAAGGTCGAAAGTTTTCCTGGTGTGTGTATAATTCTGGACAAACGGTTCTCGGGATTCTATCAGGGCGAAATTTGAGAATGAACCATGGCAAGTGCGCCATCGAAACGTCGTGACTTTAGCTTCATTTGACCTGGATGGAAACCCGAGAACTGTTTATCCGGCAATATGTTTACTACGAATCAAGAATGCCGGCTTATTTTAGAATTTTGCGACATGTGATGCCGGTTTAAAGTTACAGACAAATATTTTCTCTCTATACTTGAACAACATGACATAAAGGGGAAAACATTTTAAAATACAATATGTTAACGCAGGTATGCCGACATTACCTGTACGCAGTTTTAATGTCCGTCTCCAACTGTTGGTACAGGAACTTTTTGCCAAGCTCGAGGATTGACCTACTTTTGCTGCAGATGGAATCGACTATCTTTTTAACTTCGTCATCTGAAAAAGCGAATAAATTTCCAAATTATTCAAGTCATTTTATCCGACACATTGAGCAATATCCCGTGTTGTTAAGCGTGTGGGTATTAAGACACATCATTTTTTGGAAAGGTCCAATTTCAGGGCTTTATACAGAAATATAAATATATCTCTGTCCTTTCCCCATCAATTGTTTTAATTAACATGTCATTTCCTGACTCATATGTATATAAATTAATGAAACGATTGTAACGTGACGAAGTCACAAGTATTGAATATTAGGATAGTAAGCAATGATAGTAAATGAGGGAGAAAGATAGGAAATACGCTTTTTGAAACATATGTTTGGCACAGAATTATGCTCAGGGAAAATAGACATATATGTCAAGCGTAGAGAAGAAAGGAAGAAAGACTGAAAATATTCGGCGCCGCCGGGACTCTAACCCGGATCATCACAGAGCCTCCGCCTTGACCATTAGGCTACGTCGCCGGTGCATCAAAGATAGTCAGTCTTATAGGATATATATATATATATATATATATACGATGTATTTAGTTGGGATGGATAGAGAGAAGTGGGATAGAAGAGATTATTAGGAGCATCCATTAAGGATAAATTACAAATTAATGAAACATTTTGTAACGTGACGAAGTCACAGGTATTGGATATTAGGATAGTAAGTAAGGATAGTAAATGAGGGAGAAAGATAGGATTTAGTCACATTCGTGGACCTTAAAAACAAGATATGACAAGGAATTTTAATAAATATCTTAATCAGACCAGTATGTCCGAAATAACTTGATAAAATGAAAATACTAGGAGAATTCGGCAAGGTCCCAAATTTGTTAAGACTTTGCAAAACCCGAGGAGGTTCCACGAAAAGGGTAAGCATTATTGTGCTATTTGATAATTTATTAAGCCGGAATTTTTATTCATTTACTGCGGTCGGATAAATAGGAAGAGCAACAACGGAAACCTGAAACATTAACAGAATAACATGTAAACTTTTTAGTATACAACTGGTATTGTTTACCCAAACCGTTTGCCGGCACTACTTTGCTGACCAGACCGGCTTGCAGCGCTTCTTCTGCAGAAAGAGGAAGTCCTGTGAACAACATGTGAGCCGCCACTTTCCTGGGCACGGCGCGGCCGACTGCGATTCCAGGCGTTGAGCAAAACACTCCGAAATTGGCCCTGAGGGGGGAAAAAAAATTTTTAATTTATTGGGGCTTCTGATAGTTTTAAATCTTAACACAGTGATATATATATATATATATATATATTTTTAAAAAAAGGACACACAGAAGGAGGCAGTAAACACTGTATACAGGCTAAGTGTTGAATTTCGGTCCAAGCCGTGGTGGTTTAGTGTTCCGATCACACTGTTGCGCTACGCCACATTTCATATTAAGATACGAATCTCTTAAAATTTTGAGCTCAGTGCCGAATAACTGTATGTGAAGAAAATGAGGAAGTTGGAAACGTTAATAATGAATTCCATTTCAGATTTGAGATGTGAACTCGACACTTGTATGTACGGATGATGGACTGAATCACCCGATATTGTCGTGGATCTCAGGAGGAGGCAAACCTTGTAGAAGCTGTTTATACAGTCCAAAACTCTAGATATCATAGCCGAGCCAGAAGAGTTGAAAATAATAGGCTTTTTAATACATCAAGCACAACATTGACAATGTTGATTAACCGAGTTTGCAGGGTAACGTATGGACGAGAACAGGTACAACTTGTTAACTGCGGCTACACCAAATTGATCTATATAGACACACGTGAGCATATAGAAGATGAGGTACAAACGTGAAAGAAAGAAAAACTTACCCCGGAGTAGAAAACGAACTGTTCTCGGTGCAAACTGCAATGTCACACGTGGCGACCAGTTGGCAACCCGCAGCCGCTGCCAATCCTTGCACGACTGCTATGACGGGGACGGGGCACTGAAGGATGCCCAACATCAGCTTCGAGCAAGTCGAAAACACTTGTTGGTGAAATTCCGTCCCGTCTTTGCTTGTCTATGGAAAACGGCGAAGCAACTGTCCATTAAAATTGCACACATGGGAGTAAATATATATCTATTTTACCAAACTTGTTGAGCAAGAACAAAATAAATAAAATCCTTTTCCAGCAGTCTCCAAAATAAAATGACTGTGGCGGCTTTCTTCAACTTATTTTGCGGTTTGTCCATGAGAGTGAGATTTTAAATCAATAATTTTAGTGACTGAATTTTTTTTACAGGAAAAAATCTACAGATATATATTCACATGAAACCACAGACAAGCAAATAAAATTTATATTTTCTGATTGATAATGACAATTGAAAATACATTTAAATAAATAATTTTCTTTCGGAGTCTGTTAAAAGAAAACAAGAAGATTACTTTCAATAGCAGAAGCTCAGCCTCAAAGACTGTGAAACTGAGTTGAAGAATCGGGATGAGAAAATCTCGACCACACTTCTTCGCCACTTCCCAGCCGCTGAGCCAGTTCGGCTTAATGCACGTACACCTGAGGCTCGGGTCACCTACACCAGGTTCGATTCCCGGGTCTGGCCAAGATTTTTTCCCATTTTGATCATATAAATTCTATTTCATTGACTCTTTATGCCGAGCTTCGATTACGGCATTTCTTCCTCCGTTTGAAAACAATATTGCAATCTCGCAGAAACGGTTCTCGGGTTTCCAAATGGGTAACAACGTTTCGACGATCAGAAGCTCTGTCGTTATCTTCGCCTGGAAGATGAAGACGTAGCTTGCAGCCGTCGAAACCTTGCGCGGGAAAGTCTTAAACCTTTAATATCCAATCTTCATCGAAGCCCTGACACGAGGTTGTTAAGAATGATGTGAGCCTGAGCTAATGGAGGTCCTTGTGTCCCATCCCGGTCCTTTACTAAAGGTTTTATCATATTCTTCTCAAACATTGATGATAAATGCAACAGCCCAATTTAAATTCCAATGGACAAGACCATTTTATTAACCTTGTTGTGTGGTGATTCATGACCCTTACATTCATCGGGTAAAGCAAAAAGTAATTTAGTTTTTGTTATTTGCGTACACAGGACGGAAAACGAGAATGGTTTGGTGGTGAGGCCGAGTGGGCGGGAAACGTCGCCGTTTACAACGTTATTATTTATTGCCTGCGCTGCGTTGTCCCGGGAGCTGTCCTGAGAAGGTCGGAAATGGGAGAGAGCAGCAGTGGCTGAACAGGCGTCAAAGTTAATTTCGGCCTGCGTAAAAGTTAATTTCGGCATGTTCAAGAAAGAAGATTTATATTGTAGTACGGAAAAGAAAAAAATAACATTTGATGGAGATTTAAGCTGAAGAAGAGGCGCTAGAGGATCTAGACGTGTCACCAGGCCCTTGTTAACATCTGGTAACGGCATTTTTACCCGGCTTTTCCACTTAAACCAATCTTGTTTGATTCGCGATTTTTAAATTTCAACTATATCGTTCGTCACCCTCGTTCCTGAGAGCAGCCGCCATTTAGAAGCTGCGCAGATTCTTTTTTTTTTTTTTGCTTTACCGACTGAGCCAATTTGATATTCGTAAATTTATATTTTTTTCACTAAAACTTAATTTGAGTTATATTTCTTTTGGAAATTTGATAATGTAATATCTTAATTAAATGGAATGTATTGAAATTAAATATACTTTTTATTATTATTATTTAACAATTCCTTGTAATAATAATAATATTTTTGTTGGTGTAAGCGAAGACCAAACACCACATTTGATAGACTATCACTACTACTAAGGTTGAAACTTTTTAAAGGTAAGGAAACAATCTGTCAGTACATAAATAAAATTTTTTGTGTAATGAATTTTGTGAGGAAAATAAAAATATCCTGTACCAATTCCTTTAAATTGTGACCAGCTGAGAAGACTTTCCCTTCTCCATACAGTACTATACAACGCAGGCTGGGGTCGTTCTGGTTGCAGGTGATTCCATCTATCAGGTCTTCCATCATCTTTAACGACAGAGCGTTTCTGTATCGGGGAAAAAAGAAAAAAAAATGTACGAGTCAAAATGACAGGAGCCACTTATTGCCCCGCCTCCCCCCTTTCCCAAATTTGTCAGGAAACTAGCTAGAAACTCACCTCGTCTTCTGGCTGGTCATGAAAATTTTCCGCACTCCGTCCGATTGTATGATTTTGGTCAACGGCTCGTGGACGACGTGGCACAAAGTGCTCAGAGACACGCTGTGCTTGGGTCTGCCTCGGATCCTCGACACCTGTTGTAAAGGAAACTGTACCGAGTACCGTACGGTGCGAATTAAAAGTCGTGCTTCAAATGATACAAATAAAATAAAATAAAATAAAAAACAAGTGCATTTCTTTTTTATTTTTAAAGAAAGCAAACAAAAAAACAAACAAGGTTTAATATTCATATAGTAAAAATATGGTTCAATAAATAAAAAGACAGCATATAAATTTATCACTATTTATTCCAAAGTAATGTTTCGGCTCCATTTTTGAGTCTTCCTCAAGCGTACTACAAACAATGATATCACAAGAAATTAAATATGGGTTCTATCTATGTTACAATGTTTTAATTTTCATATAATGAATCGTACAGTTTCCTTTGCAATATCATGAATTGCTAAATTTGTAAGTTTTGAACCATGTTTTTTTTTAATATATAAATTTAAAAGTTATTATTAACAATATCGCTTATTGTTAATTTTGTTTTCGTCCAATGTTTTGTCCGGTTAGCATCAAGGTTAAGAATAGAAGAATAAGAAGAATAACCAGGAGTCTCGGGAAACGTCTTTATTGTGTTTAAGAACATTTTAAGAAGCCTTCGTTATTGAGTCATATTCTTCTTCTTCTTAGCTTAATTCCGTTTATCACGGTGCCTCGACATTAATAATAAGTATTTTAAAATACTAAATAATAATAATAATAATTTAGCAATTCATGGTTTAAACGCAATATATTTGTACGGAGTCAAGACAGCGTAATTAAGTTTAAACCACCTTTTGAAATACTTATTGTTAACGACGAGGCACCGTGTGTCTGATAAACGGAATTAAGCTAAGAAGATGGACGTGGCTCAATATCGAAAGCCCCTTAAAAAGGTTCTGAACACAATGAAGACGTTTTCCAAGACTGTCCTGATTGTTTTACTTATTCTACTTCATTGTATAGTCTATTTGATCAACATGTCTAAAATTTAAGGATGTGCAACGCAGGAGATTGGCAGTGCATATTAACAGGTCTGTAAAACATTGAAAATTATAAATATTTATTTTGTTTGTTATTTTGGTAAAAATTTCAATTTTTTAGCAACTTAAAAAATATATATTTAAATATGAACCACTCGTACTTTATTCTTCAGGAGTATTTACTTACGTGTTTCCCGACGGCGAGCGACATCCTGGTCGTTACCGCCATGCCGAGGTTTCTAGAAAAAAGGTCAAAAGGTTTTTAAAAAATTCGCGAAACTCAGCTGATTCCCGGACGTCGATGGCGGCGGCGGCGCGCGTAACCACTCAACTGTTTACGCGGCGCCATCTTGGTTGCCATGGCAACCGCCTTCGCAGCCCGATCAGCCAATAGCAGCAAAGTTTCATGTTGCTCAGAGCAACGAAAAATGGCAGATATTGAAGGTAAACGTGAATTGTTATTATTTTACAAATTTCAATTTACCCGTGAAATAGGTGGACCGCGCGGGTCGGGGGAACGTCGTTTCGGACGGACGTGGCATTTTCGGAGGAGACCTGACCACGTGTCCTCGGGGGAACGTCTGCGAGGCTACGTAACGGCCTCAGGTGTTTCGATTACAAAATATCGTTCGTACAATGCGGAATCGTCTGCTACGACCTGAAGAATTTTTTTTTTGGGAGGAGGTCCGCCCGTCTCCGTCCCCCCGGTTACGTATAAAATGACGGGAGGAAACGTTCTCTGTGGTACGCAACACGGTGTGTGTGTGTGTCAAGATGTCATTGCGTCTAAATAAGGCAAGAAGTGGCAGCGAGTGGTGGGAGGTGACAGTGTAGGCGATTCCCCGGATTTACTCTTGTGTTTACGCGCAAAAAAGGCTGTCAAACTCCACTGCCATCCCTTAAATGATTATTTTCTCAACTTACCAACAACCCCCCAAGGCTGTTGCAATCAGCTGGGCTGCAAAGAATAAACCAAACCTTTTTTGACCCGAAAATAGCCCGAGTAATTATTTATTAAAAGGGAATCATACTGCTAGGAGAAGAAATAGAAAAACCCTACACTTTGCTCGATGATATTGTAGTAGTATTAGGGGGAGTCGGAAGGAGGAGCAAGTGGCATGAACGTGAACCGTGAGAAAGAGCACGACATGAGGATTAATGTAGGGGAAAAACCAAGGTTATGGAGTGTAGCATGGGGAAACACTGGAATAACAAAGGCTGTTGTTAGATTAGGGGGGGAAGGGATATTTTGAAGTATCTTAAGGAATTCTAGGATAGCACAGGCAAGGAAGAGGAATTTACTTACGACTAATACAAGTGTGAATATTAGAAAGTGGTTGCCAAAAATTTTTTTGTATGTAGCGTGGCGGCGGCGTTTCATGGGTGTGAGACGTGGATGATAAGAGGAGTTGAGTTGAAGGAAGGAAAAGAATAGAAGCCTTTGACAATGTGCTGCTATAGGATTGAATCATTAAGGAGGAAGTTCTAGTTAGAAGAGAGGCGAACAAATATGGAAGACTTTGAATGGTGTAGATTAATAGGGCCACGTTTTGAGAGAGGAGGGCCTCGTAAAATTAACATTAGAGGGAAGTGAACAGAAGAGGGAGGCTGAGGATGGAATACGTTAAGCAGATCAGGGAGGACGTTCGAGTTGTTCACAAATGAAAAGGCTTGCACAAGATGGAGGGTTGCATCGGACCAGCCTCAGGGCTGAAACCCACAGCAATTATTTTATTATTCCTGTTGACGGTAGCCCTTGTAATAAAAAAATTAATATCTTGTGCTCTTATCTCTCAATCAACAGATTGCAAATATATATATACACATTTTTAAGGTACGAAATTGTTTCCGAGATTTTGTGAACAGTAGGCAATAAAGTAAAATAAAAATATATATAAATAAACAAGCAGTTATTTCATAGCAACGGTCTGGATAATTATTTTATTATTCCACTTTACAGTAATTTCTTCTCCTCACAAGATTGCAGTACATATCACAGTCTCATTTTCAATATACACATACATTTTTTTAATATATATATAACAAATTCCATATAAGATAATTTAGTTTGTCCCTTTTAATTAAAAAATATAATACACGTGCACACATACATACACATTTAGAATGGACACTCAAAAGGCCAAGCTGTCGACATTACGGGGGAAATTAATATCGATGGCACGGATATCACAGCAGTTATTGAGTCCTGTTTAAGATCTTTTGCATTATTATTATTTATTGTATTCCAATTTGTAGAGCAGTGCCTACTTGTAAAAAAAAAATACATACATCAACCAGAGAAATAAATGCCGTTATAAATAAATAAACAGTCCATTTCTTACACAGAGTTTAGTTTACGGGAATTGCAGCGGAATAATTTGACGCTCCTTCCGAAAAAAAAAAAAAAATTAATTAAAAGTCGCACGACGGTAACTTACGCCAAATAACTGTAAGTATCTTTCTGGCCGTCGATTCTCTCCAGATACTCCTTTTCAATCAGGATATCTATACATTTTTTGATGACGTGGATGTTGGGTTTAAACTGCGAGGAGAACTGTTTCAACACTTCCGCCACGAGCTGCTGGTGTTTGAGCACCTTCCTGGTCTTCATCACCCTGACGATGGCGGCCTGGATGTGCAACTTTCGATCCTCTTCCACGAACTTGTGGGTCTTCTCCTGTTCCGACCTCACCTGACCTTTCAGAGGGATGTTTATGTTCACGTACAGTTTTTTATTTTTGTACTCCTTGTTTAAGGTAAACATAGAAGCCTCTTGTATGTCATCTTCCATTTCCTCACACGTGAGCATTTTCGTCTTGAGCAACGTTTTCAGCACTTGGAGGAGGAGGTCCAAGTTGATCTGAGTCACCTCGTGCAGCTGCAGGACCGTGTAGCTGTCCTGGGCGTTGTACTGCAGCAAGATCACCATCTGGTACGTCGACGCCTGGAAGGTGTAGCGATTCCCGAAGCAGTTCGTGATCAGGTCGCCCTTAGACAGCGAGTACAGCCAGCTGAGTTTGCGGCCGTTGTGCTGGTTGGTGTAAAACGAAGTAAATATTTCCATACTCCGCGCAAACTGTTCCGGGATAGCGAACTGGCTCGACTGCTGGAACGGCCAGCAGCCTGACGATAAGACCAGCACGTTGAAGTCTATGTCCGCTGCGGTGTTGTTATCTTTGATATACTTCTTGAAGTTGTCATTCAGGCCTTTAGAAATGTCCATGTCTTGGAACATCCTTTGAAGTTTCGACGTGTACTCGAACCCGCAGGCCTGCTTCAGCTTGGATATCATGGAGGATTCGGCATCGTCGCTGGCGGACGCTTGGAACACCAACCTTTTAGCCAACATGTTGCTGTAAAACCGTTGGAAAACATCTTTGTCTTCTATGTACGTGAAGATGATCATAACGTCGTTAAGCAAATCTTCGATCTCTTCGTCTTCCACGTGTTTCGTGCCCTTCCTCAACAAATTATCGCAGTACTTTGCCAGGAGCTCGGAGGATTTGGCCGTCATGTTAGCTTGAAGTGTCACCGCATTTTTGTTGATAAACTGCCCGCAAGCTTTATCTAAGGCCGCCACAAATCCCGAGTCGTTGTGAAATGCCGTGAGCACCAAGCGGTGGTACGTTTTGTACACTTGCAAGATAGTTTCAATGTAAATTTTCGGGTCGCTATTTACAGAATCGACACACTTTTCGATGCTCGCCAAGCCGTTCTGAACGATGTGATTCTGAAGGGCAGTTTTCAAGTGGTTGAAGCATTCTGGGATGCACACCACGAGCAAGTACATCCTTCCGAGATCTTCCTGCTCGTTTGCACACAGGAAATTCTGGAACTCTCCGTACAGGATCTCGAGGTGTTTCACCAACATGACCCTCTTGCACGAATCCATCAAATTATCCATCGTCGATTCGTGAAGGTACAGCTGCGTTCGCTTCATCTCTTCCTGAAGCCTTTGAGTCACTTTCTTTAGATATTTGGAAACCGTATTATTGTGCAAGTATTCCAAACTTTCGTTGGTGTAGAACCTCTCGGTGTCGTTCAGGAATTTGACCTCAAAGTGAGATTTGTAAAGAGACAGTT
>CM067379.1:243324-253393 GCA_034510155.1 Eucriotettix oculatus
CCCCCCCCCCCCCCCCCCCCCCCCCCCCCCCCCCCCCCCCCCCCCCCCCCCCCCCCCCCCCCCCCCCCCCCCCCCCCCCCCCCCCCCCCCCCCACCCCCCCCCCCCCCCCCCCCCCCCCCCCCCCCCCCCCCCCCCCCCCCCCCCCCCCCCCCCCCCCCCCCCCCCCCCCCCCCCCCCCCCCCCCCCCCCCCCCCCCCCCCCCCCCCCCCCCCCCCCCCCCCCCCCCCCCCCCCCCCCCCCCCCCCCCCCCCCCCCCCCCCCCCCCCCCCCCCCCCCCCCCCCCCCCCCCCCCCCCCCCCCCCCCCCCCCCCCCCCCCCCCCCCCCCCCCCCCCCCCCCCCCCCCCCCCCCCCCCCCCCCCCCCCCCCCCCCCCCCCCCCCCCCCCCCCCCCCCCCCCCCCCCCCCCCCCCCCCCCCCCCCCCCCCCCCCCCCCCCCCCCCCCCCCCCCCCCCCCCCCCCCCCCCCCCCCCCCCCCCCCCCCCCCCCCCCCCCCCCCCCCCCCCCCCCCCCCCCCCCCCCCCCCCCCCCCCCCCCCCCCCCCCCCCCCCCCCCCCCCCCCCCCCCCCCCCCCACCCCCCCCCCCCCCCCCCCCCCCCCCCCCCCCCCCCCCCCCCCCCCCCCCCCCCCCCCCCCCCCCCCCCCCCCCCCCCCCCCCCCCCCCCCCCCCCCCCCCCCCCCCCCCCCCCCCCCCCCCCCCCCCCCCCCCCCCCCCCCCCCCCCCCCCCCCCCCCCCCCCCCCCCCCCCCCCCCCCCCCCCCCCCCCCCCCCCCCCCCCCCCCCCCCCCCCCCCCCCCCCCCCCCCCCCCCCCCCCCCCCCCCCCCCCCCCCCCCCCCCCCCCCCCCCCCCCCCCCCCCCCCCCCCCCCCCCCCCCCCCCCCCCCCCCCCCCCCCCCCCCCCCCCCCCCCCCCCCCCCCCCCCCCCCCCCCCCCCCCCCCCCCCCCCCCCCCCCCCCCCCCCCCCCCCCCCCCCCCCCCCCCCCCCCCCCCCCCCCCCCCCCCCCCCCCCCCCCCCCCCCCCCCCCCCCCCCCCCCCCCCCCCCCCCCCCCCCCCCCCCCCCCCCCCCCCCCCCCCCCCCCCCCCCCCCCCCCCCCCCCCCCCCCCCCCCCCCCCCCCCCCCCCCCCCCCCCCCCCCCCCCCCCCCCCCCCCCCCCCCCCCCCCCCCCCCCCCCCCCCCCCCCCCCCCCCCCCCCCCCCCCCCCCCCCCCCCCCCCCCCCCCCCCCCCCCCCCCCCCCCCCCCCCCCCCCCCCCCCCCCCCCCCCCCCCCCCCCCCCCCCCCCCCCCCCCCCCCCCCCCCCCCCCCCCCCCCCCCCCCCCCCCCCCCCCCCCCCCCCCCCCCCCCCCCCCCCCCCCCCCCCCCCCCCCCCCCCCCCCCCCCCCCCCCCACCCCCCCCCCCCCCCCCCCCCCCCCCCCCCCCCCCCCCCCCCCCCCCCCCCCCCCCCCCCCCCCCCCCCCCCCCCCCCCCCCCCCCCCCCCCCCCCCCCCCCCCCCCCCCCCCCCCCCCCCCCCCCCCCCCCCCCCCCCCCCCCCCCCCCCCCCCCCCCCCCCCCCCCCCCCCCCCCCCCCCCCCCCCCCCCCCCCCCCCCCCCCCCCCCCCCCCCCCCCCCCCCCCCCCCCCCCCCCCCCCCCCCCCCCCCCCCCCCCCCCCCCCCCCCCCCCCCCCCCCCCCCCCCCCCCCCCCCCCCCCCCCCCCCCCCCCCCCCCCCCCCCCCCCCCCCCCCCCCCCCCCCCCCCCCCCCCCCCCCCCCCCCCCCCCCCCCCCCCCCCCCCCCCCCCCCCCCCCCCCCCCCCCCCCCCCCCCCCCCCCCCCCCCCCCCCCCCCCCCCCCCCCCCCCCCCCCCCCCCCCCCCCCCCCCCCCCCCCCCCCCCCCCCCCCCCCCCCCCCCCCCCCCCCCCCCCCCCCCCCCCCCCCCCCCCCCCCCCCCCCCCCCCCCCCCCCCCCCCCCCCCCCCCCCCCCCCCCCCCCCCCCCCCCCCCCCCCCCCCCCCCCCCCCCCCCCCCCCCCCCCCCCCCCCCCCCCCCCCCCCCCCCCCCCCCCCCCCCCCCCCCCCACCCCCCCCCCCCCCCCCCCCCCCCCCCCCCCCCCCCCCCCCCCCCCCCCCCCCCCCCCCCCCCCCCCCCCCCCCCCCCCCCCCCCCCCCCCCCCCCCCCCCCCCCCCCCCCCCCCCCCCCCCCCCCCCCCCCCCCCCCCCCCCCCCCCCCCCCCCCCCCCCCCCCCCCCCCCCCCCCCCCCCCCCCCCCCCCCCCCCCCCCCCCCCCCCCCCCCCCCCCCCCCCCCCCCCCCCCCCCCCCCCCCCCCCCCCCCCCCCCCCCCCCCCCCACCCCCCCCCCCCCCCCCCCCCCCCCCCCCCCCCCCCCCCCCCCCCCCCCCCCCCCCCCCCCCCCCCCCCCCCCCCCCCCCCCCCCCCCCCCCCCCCCCCCCCCCCCCCCCCCCCCCCCCCCCCCCCCCCCCCCCCCCCCCCCCCACCCCCCCCCCCCCCCCCCCCCCCCCCCCCCCCCCCCCCCCCCCCCCCCCCCCCCCCCCCCCCCCCCCCCCCCCCCCCCCCCCCCCCCCCCCCCCCCCCCCCCCCCCCCCCCCCCCCCCCCCCCCCCCCCCCCCCCCCCCCCCCCCCCCCCCCCCCCCCCCCCCCCCCCCCCCCCCCCCCCCCCCCCCCCCCCCCCCCCCCCCCCCCCCCCCCCCCCCCCCCCCCCCCCCCCCCCCCCCCCCCCCCCCCCCCCCCCCCCCCCCCCCCCCCCCCCCCCCCCCCCCCCCCCCCCCCCCCCCCCCCCCCCCCCCCCCCCCCCCCCCCCCCCCCCCCCCCCCCCCCCCCCCCCCCCCCCCCCCCCCCCCCCCCCCCCCCCCCCCCCCCCCCCCACCCCCCCCCCCCCCCCCCCCCCCCCCCCCCCCCCCCCCCCCCCCCCCCCCCCCCCCCCCCCCCCCACCCCCCCCCCCCCCCCCCCCCCCCCCCCCCCCCCCCCCCCCCCCCCCCCCCCCCCCCCCCCCCCCCCCCCCCCCCCCCCCCCCCCCCCCCCCCCCCCCCCCCCCCCCCCCCCCCCCCCCCCCCCCCCCCCCCCCCCCCCCCCCCCCCCCCCCCCCCCCCCCCCCCCCCCCCCCCCCCCCCCCCCCCCCCCCCCCCCCCCCCCCCCCCCCCCCCCCCCCCCCCCCCCCCCCCCCCCCCCCCCCCCCCCCCCCCCCCCCCCCCCCCCCCCCCCCCCCCCCCCCCCCCCCCCCCCCCCCCCCCCCCCCCCCCCCCCCCCCCCCCCCCCCCCCCCCCCCCCCCCCCCCCCCCCCCCCCCCCCCCCCCCCCCCCCCCCCCCCCCCCCCCCCCCCCCCCCCCCCCCCCCCCCCCCCCCCCCCCCCCCCCACCCCCCCCCCCCCCCCCCCCCCCCCCCCCCCCCCCCCCCCCCCCCCCCCCCCCCCCCCCCCCCCCCCCCCCCCCCCCCCCCCCCCCCCCCCCCCCCCCCCCCCCCCCCCCCCCCCCCCCCCCCCCCCCCCCCCCCCCCCCCCCCCCCCCCCCCCCCCCCCCCCCCCCCCCCCCCCCCCCCCCCCCCCCCCCCCCCCCCCCCCCCCCCCCCCCCCCCCCCCCCCCCCCCCCCCCCCCCCCCCCCCCCCCCCCCCCCCCCCCCCCCCCCCCCCCCCCCCCCCCCCCCCCCCCCCCCCCCCCCCCCCCCCCCCCCCCCCCCCCCCCCCCCCCCCCCCCCCCCCCCCCCCCCCCCCCCCCCCCCCCCCCCCCCCCCCACCCCCCCCCCCCCCCCCCCCCCCCCCCCCCCCCCCCCCCCCCCCCCCCCCCCCCCCCCCCCCCCCCCCCCCCCCCCCCCCCCCCCCCCCCCCCCCCCCCCCCCCCCCCCCCCCCCCCCCCCCCCCCCCCCCCCCCCCCCCCCCCCCCCCCCCCCCCCCACCCCCCCCCCCCCCCCCCCCCCCCCCCCCCCCCCCCCCCCCCCACCCCCCCCCCCCCCCCCCCCCCCCCCCCCCCCCCCCCCCCCCCCCCCCCCCCCCCCCCCCCCCCCCCCCCCCCCCCCCCCCCCCCCCCCCCCCCCCCCCCCCCCCCCCCCCCCCCCCCCCCCCCCCCCCCCCCCCCCCCCCCCCCCCCCCCCCCCCCCCCCCCCCCCCCCCCCCCCCCCCCCCCCCCCCCCCCCCCCCCCCCCCCCCCCCCCCCCCCCCCCCCCCCCCCCCCCCCCCCCCCCCCCCCCCCCCCCCCCCCCCCCCCCCCCCCCCCCCCCCCCCCCCCCCCCCCCCCCCCCCCCCCCCCCCCCCCCCCCCCCCCCCCCCCCCCCCCCCCCCCCCCCCCCCCCCCCCCCCCCCCCCCCCCCCCCCCCCCCCCCCCCCCCCCCCCCCCCCCCCCCCCCCCCCCCCCCCCCCCCCCCCCCCCCCCCCCCCCCCCCCCCCCCCCCCCCCCCCCCCCCCCCCCCCCCCCCCCCCCCCCCCCCCCCCCCCCCCCCCCCCCCCCCCCCCCCCCCCCCCCCCCCCCCCCCCCCCCCCCCCCCCCCCCCCCCCCCCACCCCCCCCCCCCCCCCCCCCCCCCCCCCCCCCCCCCCCCCCCCCCCCCCCCCCCCCCCCCCCCCCCCCCCCCCCCCCCCCCCCCCCCCCCCCCCCCCCCCCCCCCCCCCCCCCCCCCCCCCCCCCCCCCCCCCCCCCCCCCCCCCCCCCCCCCCCCCCCCCCCCACCCCCCCCCCCCCCCCCCCCCCCCCCCCCCCCCCCCCCCCCCCCCCCCCCCCCCCCCCCCCCCCCCCCCCCCCCCCCCCCCCCCCCCCCCCCCCCCCCCCCCCCCCCCCCCCCCCCCCCCCCCCCCCCCCCCCCCCCCCCCCCCCCCCCCCCCCCCCCCCCCCCCCCCCCCCCCCCCCCCCCCCCCCCCCCCCCCCCCCCCCCCCCCCCCCCCCCCCCCCCCCCCCCCCCCCCCCCACCCCCCCCCCCCCCCCCCCCCCCCCCCCCCCCCCCCCCCCCCCCCCCCCCCCCCCCCCCCCCCCCCCCCCCCCCCCCCCCCCCCCCCCCCCCCCCCCCCCCCCCCCCCCCCCCCCCCCCCCCCCCCCCCCCCCCCCCCCCCCCCCCCCCCCCCCCCCCCCCCCCCCCCCCCCCCCCCCCCCCCCCCCCCCCCCCCCCCCCCCCCCCCCCCCCCCCCCCCCCCCCCCCCCCCCCCCCCCCCCCCCCCCCCCCCCCCCCCCCCCCCCCCCCCCCCCCCCCCCCCCCCCCCCCCCCCCCCACCCCCCCCCCCCCCCCCCCCCCCCCACCCCCCCCCCCCCCCCCCCCCCCCCCCCCCCCCCCCCCCCCCCCCCCCCCCCCCCCCCCCCCCCCCCCCCCCCCCCCCCCCCCCCCCCCCCCCCCCCCCCCCCCCCCCCCCCCCCCCCCCCCCCCCCCCCCCCCCCCCCCCCCCCCCCCCCCCCCCCCCCCCCCCCCCCCCCCCCCCCCCCCCCCCCCCCCCCCCCCCCCCCCCCCCCCCCCCCCCCCCCCCCCCCCCCCCCCCCCCCCCCCCCCCCCCCCCCCCCCCCCCCCCCCCCCCCCCCCCCCCCCCCCCCCCCCCCCCCCCCCCCCCCCCCCCCCCCCCCCCCCCCCCCCCCCCCCCCCCCCCCCCCCCCCCCCCCCCCCCCCCCCCCCCCCCCCCCCCCCCCCCCCCCCCCCCCCCCCCCCCCCCCCCCCCCCCCCCCCCCCCCCCCCCCCCCCCCCCCCCCCCCCCCCCCCCCCCCCCCCCCCCCCCCCCCCCCCCCCCCCCCCCCCCCCCCCCCCCCCCCCCCCCCCCCCCCCCCCCCCCCCCCCCCCCCCCCCCCCCCCCCCCCCCCCCCCCCCCCCCCCCCCCCCCCCCCCCCCCCCCCCCCCCCCCCCCCCCCCCCCCCACCCCCCCCCCCCCCCCCCCCCCCCCCCCCCCCCCCCCCCCCCCCCCCCCCCCCCCCCCCCCCCCCCCCCCCCCCCCCCCCCCCCCCCCCCCCCCCCCCCCCCCCCCCCCCCCCCCCCCCCCCCCCCCCCCCCCCCCCCCCCCCCCCCCCCCCCCCCCCCCCCCCCCCCCCCCCCCCCCCCCCCCCCCCCCCCCCCCCCCCCCCCCCCCCCCCCCCCCCCCCCCCCCCCCCCCCCCCCCCCCCCCCCCCCCCCCCCCCCCCCCCCCCCCCCCCCCCCCCCCCCCCCCCCCCCCCCCCCCCCCCCCCCCCCCCCCCCCCCCCCCCCCCCCCCCCCCCCCCCCCCCCCCCCCCCCCCCCCCCCCCCCCCCCCCCCCCCCCCCCCCCCCCCCCCCCCCCCCCCCCCCCCCCCCCCCCCCCCCCCCCCCCCCCCCCCCCCCCCCCCCCCCCCCCCCCCCCCCCCCCCCCCCCCCCCCCCCCCCCCCCCCCCCCACCCCCCCCCCCCCCCCCCCCCCCCCCCCCCCCCCCCCCCCCCCCCCCCCCCCCCCCCCCCCCCCCCCCCCCCCCCCCCCCCCCCCCCCCCCCCCCCCCCCCCCCCCCCCCCCCCCCCCCCCCCCCCCCCCCCCCCCCCCCCCCCCCCCCCCCCCCCCCCCCCCCCCCCCCCCCCCCCCCCCCCCCCCCCCCCCCCCCCCCCCCCCCCCCCCCCCCCCCCCCCCCCCCCCCCCCCCCCCCCCCCCCCCCCCCCCCCCCCCCCCCCCCCCCCCCCCCCCCCCCCCCCCCCCCCCCCACCCCCCCCCCCCCCCCCCCCCCCCCCCCCCCCCCCCCCCCCCCCCCCCCCCCCCCCCCCCCCCCCCCCCCCCCCCCCCCCCCCCCCCCCCCCCCCCCCCCCCCCCCCCCCCCCCCCCCCCCCCCCCCCCCCCCCCCCCCCCCCCCCCCCCCCCACCCCCCCCCCCCCCCCCCCCCCCCCCCCCCCCCCCCCCCCCCCCCCCCCCCCCCCCCCCCCCCCCACCCCCCCCCCCCCCCCCCCCCCCCCCCCCCCCCCCCCCCCCCCCCCCCCCCCCCCCCCCCCCCCCCCCCCCCCCCCCCCCCCCCCCCCCCCCCCCCCCCCCCCCCCCCCCCCCCCCCCCCCCCCCCCCCCCCCCCCCCCCCCCCCCCCCCCCCCCCCCCCCCCCCCCCCCCCCCCCCCCCCCCCCCCCCCCCCCCCCCCCCCCCCCCCCCCCCCCCCCCCCCCCCCCCCCCCCCCCCCCCCCCCCCCCCCCCCCCCCCCCCCCCCCCCCCCCCCCCCCCCCCCCCCCCCCCCCCCCCCCCCCCCCCCCCCCCCCCCCCCCCCCCCCCCCCCCCCACCCCCCCCCCCCCCCCCCCCCCCCCCCCCCCCCCCCCCCCCCCCCCCCCCCCCCCCCCCCCCCCCCCCCCCCCCCCCCCCCCCCCCCCCCCCCCCCCCCCCCCCCCCCCCCCCCCCCCCCCCCCCCCCCCCCCCCCCCCCCCCCCCCCCCCCCCCCCCCCCCCCCCCCCCCCCCCCCCCCCCCCCCCCCCCCCCCCCCCCCCCCCCCCCCCCCCCCCCCCCCCCCCCCCCCCCCCCCCCCCCCCCCCCCCCCCCCCCCCCCCCCCCCCCCCCCCCCCCCCCCCCCCCCCCCCCCCCCCCCACCCCCCCCCCCCCCCCCCCCCCCCCCCCCCCCCCCCCCCCCCCCCCCCCCCCCCCCCCCCCCCCCCCCCCCCCCCCCCCCCCCCCCCCCACCCCCCCCCCCCCCCCCCCCCCCCCCCCCCCCCCCCCCCCCCCCCCCCCCCCCCCCCCCCACCCCCCCCCCCCCCCCCCCCCCCCCCCCCCCCCCCCCCCCCCCCCCCCCCCCCCCCCCCCCCCCCCCCCCCCCCCCCCCCCCCCCCCCCCCCCCCCCCCCCCCCCCCCCCCCCCCCCCCCCCCCCCCCCCCCCCCCCCCCCCCCCCCCCCCCCCCCCCCCCCCCCCCCCCCCCCCCCCCCCCCCCCCCCCCCCCCCCCCCCCCCCCCCCCCCCCCCCCCCCCCCCCCCCCCCCCCCCCCCCCCCCCCCCCCCCCCCCCCCCCCCCCCCCCCCCCCCCCCCCCCACCCCCCCCCCCCCCCCCCCCCCCCCCCCCCCCCCCCCCCCCCCCCCCCCCCCCCCCCCCCCCCCCCCCCCCCCACCCCCCCCCCCCCCCCCCCCCCCCCCCCCCCCCCCCCCCCCCCCCCCCCCCCCCCCCCCCCCCCCCCCCCCCCCCCCCCCCCCCCCCCCCCCCCCCACCCCCCCCCCCCCCCCCCCCCCCCCCCCCCCCCCCCCCCCCCCCCCCCCCCCCCCCCCCCCCCCCCCTCCCCCCCCCCCCCCCCCCCCCCCCCCCCCCCCCCCCCCCCCCCCCCCCCCCCCCCCCCCCCCCCCCCCCCCCCCCCCCCCCCCCCCCCCCCCCCCCCCCCCCCCCCCCCCCCCCCCCCCCCCCCCCCCCCCCCCCCCCCCCCCCCCCCCCCCCCCCCCCCCACCCCCCCCCCCCCCCCCCCCCCCCCCCCCCCCCCCCCCCCCCCCCCCCCCCCCCCCCCCCCCCCCCCCCCCCCCCCCCCCCCCCCCCCCCCCCCCCCCCCCCCCCCCCCCCCCCCCCCCCCCCCCCCCCCCCCCCCCCCCCCCCCCCCCCCCCCCCCCCCCCCCCCCCCCCCCCCCCCCCCCCCCCCCCCCCCCACCCCCCCCCCCCCCCCCCCCCCCCCCCCCCCCCCCCCCCCCCCCCCCCCCCCCCCCCCCCCCCCCCCCCCCCCCCCCCCCCCCCCCCCCCCCCCCCCCCCCCCCCCCCCCCCCCCCCCCCCCCCCCCCCCCCCCCCCCCCCCCCCCCCCCCCCCCCCCCCCCCCCCCCCCCCCCCCCCCCCCCCCCCCCCCCCCCCCCCCCCCCCCCCCCCCCCCCCCCCCCCCCCCCCCCCCCCCCCACCCCCCCCCCCCCCCCCCCCCCCACCCCCCCCCCCCCCCCCCCCCCCCCCCCCCCCCCCCCCCCCCCCCCCCCCCCCCCCCCCCCCCCCCCCCCCCCCCCCCCCCCCCCCCCCCCCCCCCCCCCCCCCCCCCCCCCCCCCCCCCCCCCCCCCCCCCCACCCCCCCCCCCCCCCCCCCCCCCCCCCCCCCCCCCCCCCCCCCCCCCCCCCCCCCCACCCCCCCCCCCCCCCCACCCCCCCCCCACCCCCCCCCCCCCCCCCCCCCCCCCCCCCCCCCCCCCCCCCCCCCCCCCCCCCCCCCCCCCCCCCCCCCCCCCCCCCCCCCCCCCCCCCCCACCCCCCCCCCACCCTCACCCCCCCCCCACCCCCCCCACCCCCCCCCACTCCCCCCCCCCCCCCCCCTCCCCCCCCCCCCACCCACCCCCCCCCCGCCCAGCCCCCACCCCCCCCCCCCCCCCCCCACCCCCCCCCCCCCCCCCCCCCCCCCCCCCCACCCCCCCCCCCCACCCCCCTCCCCCCCCCCCCCCCCCCCCACCCCCCCCCCCCCACCCCACCCCCCCCCCCCCCCCACCCCCCCCCCCCCCCCGCCCCCACCCCGCCCCCCCCCCCCACCCCCCCCCCACCTCCCCCCCACCCCCCCCCCCCCCCCCCCCCCCCCCCCCCCCCCCCCACCCCCCCCCCCCCCCCCCCCCCCCCCCAACCACCCCCCCTCCCCCCACCCCCCCCCCCCACCCCCTCCCCCCCCCCCCCCCCCCCCCCCCCCCCCCCCCTCCCGCCCCCCCCCCCCCCCCCCCCACCCCCCCCCCCCCTCTCGCCCCCCCTCCCCCCCCCCCCCCCCCACCCTCCCCCCCCCCCCACCCCCCCCCCCCCCCCACTCCCCCCCCCCAACCCACCCCCCCCCCCCCCCCCCCCCCCCCCCCCCCCCCCCCCCCACCCCACCAACCCCCCCCATCCCCCCCCCCCCCCCACACTCGCCCCCCCCCCCCCCCCCCCTCCCACACCCCCCCCCCCCCTCCCCCATCCCCCCCCCCGCCCCCGCCCCCCCCCCCCCCACCCCCCCCCCCCCCCACCCCTCCCCCCTCCCCCCCCCGCCCTCCTCCCCCACCCCCCCCTCCCCCCCCCGCCCCCCCCACCCCCCCCCCACCCCCCACCACCCCCCCCCCACCACCCCCCACCCCCCACCCCCCCTCCCCACCCCCCCCCCCCCCACCCCCTACCCCCACCCCACCCCCCCCCACCCCCCCCCACCCCCCCCCCCTCTCCCCCCCCCCCCCCTCCCCCCCCCCCAGCCCCCTCCCCCCACCCCGCCCCCCCCCCTCCCCCCCACCCCACACCCCCCCCCCCCCCACCCCT
>CM067379.1:278493-365993 GCA_034510155.1 Eucriotettix oculatus
TTTATTTTTTTTTTTTTTTTTTTTTTTTTTTTTTTTTTTTTTTTTTTTTTTTTTTTTTTTTTTTTTTTTTTTTTTTTTTTTTTTTTTTTTTTTTTTTTTTTTTTTTTTTTTTTTTTTTTTTTTTTTTTTTTTTTTTTTTTTTTTTTTTTTTTTATTTTTTTTTTTTTTTTTTTTTTTTTTTTTTTTTTTTTTTTTTTTTTTTTTTTTTTTTTTTTTTTTTTTTTTTTTTTTTTTTTTTTATTTTTTTTTTTTTTTTTTTTTTTTTTTTTTTTTTTTTTTTTTTTTTTTTTTTTTTTTTTTTTTTTTTTTTTTTTTTTTTTTTTTTTTTTTTTTTTTTTTTTTTTATTTTTTTTTTTTTTTTTTTTTTTTTTTTTTTTTTTTTTTTTTTTTTTTTTTTTTTTTTTTTTTTTTTTTTTTTTTTTTTTTTTTTTTTTTTATTTTTTTTTTTTTTTTTTTTTTTTTTTTTTTTTATTTTTTTTTTTTTTTTTTTTTTTTTTTTTTTTTTTTTTTTTTTTTTTTTTTTTTTTTTTTTTTTTTTTTTTTTTTTTTTTTTTTTTTTTTTTTTTTTTTTTTTTTTTTTTTTTTTTTTTTTTTTTTTATTTTTTTTTTTTTTTTTTTTTTTTTTTTTTTTTTTTTTTATTTTTTTTTTTTTTTTTTTTTTTTTTTTTTTTTTTTTTTTTTTTTTTTTTTTTTTTTTTTTTTTTTTTTTTTTTTTTTTTTTTTTTTTTTTTTTTTTTTTTTTTTTTTTTTTTTTTTTTTTTTTTTTTTTTTTTTTTTTTTTTTTTTTTTTTTTATTTTTTTTTTTTTTTTTTTTTTTTTTTTTTTTTTTTTTTTTTTTTTTTTTTTTTTTTTTTTTTTTTTTTTTTTATTTTTTTTTTTTTTTTTTTTTTTTTTTTTTTTTTTTTTTTTTTTTTTTTTTTTTTTTTTTTTTTTTTTTTTTTTTTTTTTTTTTTTTTTTTTTTTTTTTTTTTTTTTTTTTTTTTTTTTTTTTTTATTTTTTTTTTTTTTTTTTTTTTTTTTTTTTTTTTTTTTTTTATTTTTTTTTTTTTTTTTTTTTTTTTTTTTTTTTTTTTTTTTTTTTTTTTTTTTTTTTTTTTTTTTTTTTTTTTTTTTTTTTTTTTTTTTTTTTTTTTTTTTTTTTTTATTTTTTTTTTTTTTTTTTTTTTTTTTTTTTTTTTTTTTTTTTTTTTTTTTTTTTTTTTTTTTTTTTTTTTTTTTTTTTTTTTTTTTTTTTTTTTTTTTTTTTTTTTTTTTTTTTTTTTTTTTTTTTTTTTTTTTTTTTATTTTTTTTTTTTTTTTTTTTTTTTTTTTTTTTTTTTTTTTTTTTTTTTTTTTTTTTTTTTTTTTTTTTTTTTTTTTTTTTTTTATTTTTTTTTTTATTTTTTTTTTTATTTTTTTTAAATTTTTTTTTTATTGATTATTTTTTTGAATTATCTTTTTTTTGTTTTTTTTGTTACTCTTTATCTTTTTGTGATTATATTTCATTTTTTTTTATTTTTTTTTTTTTTCACTTGTCTTTTTATTTCTTTTCTTATTTATCTTTTTAGTCTTTATTTTTTTGATTTTTTCATTATTTATACTTTTATTTTGTCATTTTTTTCTTTTTTTTTTATTTTTGTTTTTTTCTTTGTTTCTATTGATGTTTTTAATTTTTGTTATTTTTTTTATATTTTCTTTTTATTTTTATTTGATTTTATTGTTTATTATTTGGTTATTATAATTTTTTTCTTCTGATTTTTTTTCTTATTTTTTTTTATTTTTTTGCTATTATTTTCTTTTATTTTTAAATATTCTTTATTGTTGTTTTTTTTTTTGTTTTTTTTTTTTCTGTATTTTTCTTTTTTTTTTCTTTTTTTTTGATTTCTTTGTTTATTTTTTTTTACATTATATTTTTTTTTTTTTTTTTTTTTTTATTTTTCATTGTTATTTTGCTATCGACATTTAGAAATACACAGAATACAGTATTAAAGCGCGAGATGGCGGTCCGGTCCCCCAGTCGACTCGGTAGGCCCAGGCCCTCAATAGGCTGCAGAGCCAAGGAGGAAGAAGGAGTATTAATAACTTCAAAGAGGCTGTACATAACCTCTCCGAGGCATTGCAAACGATTAAAATTAATTACACTGATCAAATTGAGCGGAATTTCCCTAATAACATTAATAACAACAACAACAAATTGCTATCGACAATTAGAAATATACAGAATACAGTATTAAAGCGCGAGATGACGGTCCCCCAGTCGACTCGGTAGGCCCAGGCCCTCAAATGGAGTGTGCTGCAGAGCCAAGGAGGAAGAAGGAGTATTAATAACTTCAAAGAGGCTGTACATAACCTCTCCGAGGCATTGCAAACGATTAAAATTAATTACACTGATCAAATTGAGCGGAATTTCCCTAATAACATTAATAACAACAACAACAAATTGCTATCGACAATTAGAAAAATACAGAATACAGTATTAAAGCGCAAGATGGCGGTCCCCCAGTCGACTCGGTAGGCCCAGGCCCTCAAATGGAGTGTGCTGCAGAGCCAAGGAGGAAGAAGGAGTATTAATAACTTCAAAAAGGCTGTAAATAACCTCTCCGAGGCATTGCAATGATTAAAATTAATTTACACTGATCAAATTGAGCGGAATTTCCCTAATAATAATATTAATAACAAGAACAACAAATTGCTATCGACAATTAGAAAAATACAGAATACAGTATTAAAGCGCGAGATTACGGTCCCCCAGTCGACTCGGTAGGCCCAGGCCCTCAATGGGGTGCTGCAGAGCAAGGAGGAGTATTAATAACTTCAAAGAGGCTGTACATAACCTCTCTGAGGCATTGCAAACATTAAAATTAATTTACATTGATCAAATTGAGCGGAATTTCCCTAATAATAATATTAATAACAACAACAACAACAAATTGCTATCGACATTTAGAAATATGCAGAAATATTTCTCAGGGTTTTCCACTCGGGGTACAGATGCGATTCAAAAAACGATACGTTTCGACGACCGCGTGCTCTGTCATCGTCATCAGGCTGCAGCTGTGCAAAGAAAATACAGTTACGAAAGAAAATAAAACTCACACAACCAAGGAAACGATTTTGAAGTGTAAGTTTTGATCTGTAAAAGAAAAGAGAAGTCAGGAGTCACGCAGAAATCGCTTCACCGCAAGCACTTCACTTATTCTATAAAAAGAATATATATATTCTTCGTCGGCTAGCCGATCACTGGAAATGTCTTCCTAACTTTCTGATGAAGGGGAAGGTGCCTCCGAAAATTCATTTCTCTAAACCTCACAAGGTGTCTACCATCTACGAACCTCAGGTAAGTCATCTTCTTTCTATCTCTCTGTCCTTTCCCCATTAATTATATATATATATTTAATTTCTGCTCACATGAGTTTTCCTTAGCTTGTTCCTAAACTGACTTCCGCTACCCGGAAAAGTCGTGTGTATAAAATAAAAAATATCAGTAAAGTAAGTAAACATTATTTTAAGACGTAAGATGCGTTACAAGTTTACGTTTGACAGCTGGAAGCAACGCCATCGGAAGGGCGAGATCCCAGCAGCAGCAGCAGAGGAAGGAGGGCGGAGGAGGAGGAGGCGGAGGCGGCACCAACAACAGCAACAGCAACAACCGCCTCAGCAACTACAGCAGCATGCGCCTCTCCGGGAAGTCGACGCCCAACCCCGTACGTCGCAACACCACCCGCGGCAGCGTCAGGCAGCTTTCGGTGGACCCCAACGCCATGCGGAACAACAGCTGCATCCTGAACCACCTGCAGCAGCAGCAGCAGCACTCTTCCGCCCCGCAGACGCCCCTCGTGGCCGAGCACAACCCCATGCAAAAGTCGCCCTCCAACGACGCCAGGATGGCCCTCACCAACGGCGGCAGCAAAGACACTTCGGCCAGCCCTCGGTGAGGAGGTGCAACTGCAAAAAAAAGCAAGCACCAAACTATTATAATATCAACTTCCATGTATCCAATTTTTTTTTACAACAGTCTACAGTCCTGTAGTGATCGACAAGCCTTCCTTCACACTAAGGTTAATTTTGCAAGCCAAATATAGAAGCAAATTTAATTTTAAGGAAAGCGGGGGCATCACATGTACAACAACATTATTTCCCAAATCATTCACAAAATTACCAGTGCAAGTTTCTTTGTAAAAAAAAAATAATAATAATAATTTCTACGGTCCTTGAAATCGCAGGGCGTATATATTTTACCGTTGAGGAACTACAAATATTTCTTTAGAAAATATAAAACAATCTCCATACTGAGTGTTTCCTTAGTGATGTTTGTTGTCATTGTCGTCGTTGTGGTCTGACCCAACCCTTTCCCTTCGACGCCAACCTAAATTCCGCAAGCCTTTCACATTTCCTCATAACCTAACACAACCCACACAAAAAATCCCTAATCCGTTTGGCGTATTCCATCCTCGGCCTCCCTCCCTCCCCTCTCCTCTTCTCACTCCCCCCCACACACAAACTTCCCCCCCCCCTCTAATTTAACAAGACCCATCGTGTCTTAAAACGTGGCCTATTAACCTATCCCGTCCTCTTGGTCAACGTCCCCCCACATTGTTTGTTCCCTCTTCCCCTGTTGCGTTTACAGAACTTCCTCGTTGGTGTTTCTAATCAACCCGTCTGAGTTTCCAGTGATATAATTATAATATTTATCTGACTTCATCGAATATATATATATAAATATGAACGGAGCAAACTGAATATGTCAAGAAACATGTTTCAATAAAAATTAGAACATAATTTTTTTTTTCAAAATAAAAATTTGTACAACGTATATATACAAATATATATATGGATAAAATGTTACGAGTGAAATATCAACACACACACAGTGTTACGCGGAGGAAAATTTTTCTCAAAGAACGCGCCCCACCTTCTACCCGTACGCTGCAGCGGTACAGAATTTATATTTCGAAAAATAACAACAATTACACTCCCGACCTGTTAAATTTTTACGTTCTCTCCTCCCCCCCCCTTCCTTCCTCAGCTCTGCAGCCCATTCAGGGCCTCGGCCTACCAGGTTGACGGTGGACTGTCACCCCTACGCGACTCGTTCCGCGCATTAGCACGGCCAGCGTGCATCAGTTCTGCAGAAACCTCAACCCCCCCACCCACAGTTACCGTGACGACGACGGCGGCTGCGGTGTTGGTGGTACAACAAACGTCGTCAGCGCCCGTGGCTGGATTCGAACACCCGCGGGACCTCTTGCGACGCTCTGGCCACCGGGCAACAGCAGGTCGGCGACTCTTATATATATATTCACTCCTGGAAAGTAAACAAAAAAGCAAGCCAGCATATAATTTAATCAATGTTGTTAACGCGACGTTCCGTCTCCCTTTTTCGAGGCTTCTTCGGGCGTGCTACAAATACACACACACATTTACCCTTTTCCCGACGTTACAATTGTAGCACGCCCGAAGAAGCCTCGAAAAAGGGAGGCGAAACGTCATGATCACATTAAATTAAATAGCGATAAAACCATACGCCCGTTTTCCCCCTTATTATATTTATTGCAAACTTACAGTCACGGGAAACTAATGTGTTTAGATTCTGAAAAATGTTCGGCGTGTCGTCCCAAACTTTTTAACTTTATCGACATGTTCAAACTTTTTATTTTACTTTATTTTTATTGAAATATATTTCTGACACATTTTCCCCCGTTTATATTAAAGTGATTATTTTTTTGGATACGTTCAACTGATCACTGTTACCAAACGTAATTCTACGTTTATAAATTTAAACATTTTTATGGCAATGCCACTCTTCATCAACAAGAAGAAAAAAGAAGGTTACATTTTACCAAGGAAGAAATTTTTTTAAATAAAAAAGTCATTTAGGTATAACGTGGCAGCCAAAAGAGGAAAGAGCTTAAATTCTCATTAAAGTAAAATTGTACACGGTTGAAATTTGAAAATAAAACTGGACCATTTAATACAGCGTTTGACCGTAAATCTTAAGAAAAAAAAGAAGTTCCTCTGGAACTGTAAATTTCATTGATTTTATAACGTCTGTCCCGTTTTTTTTGTAAAGTACTACAGACGGGCCAAGACGAAATAGTTTTTAAATTTACTTCACACATGTCAAAGGTCAGGAAATTTAAAATTCTTCTCAAATATGTGTATAAAAATATATATATATTTGGCAGCTACGTCGTGTATCCGTCGTTTTTCTAAGAATGTGCGTGTACCTACCTAGTTTATAGGAAAATTCAGTAATTCTTCGTCAAGTTTACATTAGAACCGAATTCAACGTTTCACGAGAACATGAAACACTGATGACGGTAGTAGAATAGAAAGTTGGTGTGTAAATACATATATATTTAAAAAAATAAATAATAATAATGATAATAATAATAATATTATTCTTGCCAATATATTTAATATAATTTGTACCCATATAACTATATATCTGTGTGTGCGCAAAATACAGCTGTAAATACAGAGACTGGTTCTTTTGAATGACGCGTAGAAGCTGAAATTGTTGTAAACGAATTTATTTTTCAAGAAAGTTTGATAATAAAGAAATTTTACAAACAAACAAAGAAAAAGTTGTGTAGTTTCATTTACCTTTCTTTTTTCCCTACCGAAATTAACCTAGGATGAAGCAGAATACACTATGATGGAACTTATAAAAAAGTATATGAAATGGTTTTAATGGCCGATTGAGGACAAAACTGAAACTAAACTCAACTGCCGCTCCCCGTCCTGTCGAGTTTGTACAAACGCCATAGACAAGATGCAGTCACGTTCCCATCTTAAGCACTTGAAAAAGGCAACGAGGCATAAAATAAAGAACGCGAGGACCAATCGAGAGGAGAGAGGAGCGACGAATCAGGACCCTGCCTGCATTTCTTCTACCGCGAGGTCTTGTGTGGAGGGGAGCCGAGGACACGAAGATATAAAAATATAAACGCGGCGCAGACACGGCCTTCGGCATCAGTCACCTGAAGACGACGGCGGGCAGGCGGGGGGGACAGCCTTCGAAACGTCGCATCTTATGAATGACGTAACCGGGGCGAAAACCCGAGAACTTCTTATTCAATTATTTAGTTGTAACGAATTAAAATTATTTTGGACTACAGATTTATTGTTTCACTACTAGCTGCATTCAGCTTAACCCTTTGGGTAACCGAAAATCATATCTATCAAAGACAGATTAAGCGGACCTACGAAAGACTCCATATAATAAATCTAATAGTTTAGAATTAAGGTTACTGACTCAGTTAAGTGAACCAATTTTCATTAACTTTGGGGTCAAACAACCAACAGGGGGGGGTGGGGGGTGGAGATCCGTTACCAGCCACACCGTTCCACGTCGTCGTCACCACGGAGACAACACAACGTTCCGTCACGCGCTTGAATATCCCAAGGAAATATCACCGCAAGACTGGAACAATACTTCTTGGCGTAGGCAGACGATATACAAGAAACTGAAAGGGACGTCTTTAGCCCCTGCGGGCTCGCAATCAACACACCAAGGTAAGACGAAATACGCGGGACGCGGAGCTAAGGTTGGTCTGGCAGCAGTTGTTACGGTTGATGACGTCACGTCTTAAACGGGAATAGCTCAATAAGAGAAGAAGAGGTTAAAGAGGAGACAGGCGTTATTTAGCTTACAGAGACCTGCTTAAAAGGCAAGTTACTATCCAAAAAAAAAAGGCAAAAAAATTGAAATTGTATACGACGGTAATAAGACCGGTAGTCACACTATGCAGCCGAGACTTGGAAGTTTGAAGAGAAAGACATCAAAAGATATTTGGAAGGAAGTTCTTGCAAACAGTTTATGGCCCCGTTAAACTCTTGTGTGTGGAAACTGGAGGAATACGAGCATATGATGAATTAGATAAATATAATTCAACACAGAAATATAGTGAACCGCGAGAAATCTCCGAGATTAAGTTGGGTTTGAACGTCTACGCAGAACGAGTGAGTGACGAAAGAAAATTCGAAAAAAAAGAAAAAGGGTTTATAACCAAAATACGAGGCAGACGAGGAGAGACGAAGTGCCGGGTGATATCAGGAGTCTGGGAATTAGAAAGTGTTACGTCCAAGGTCCAGAAATTGAAACGAGTGGAGACACGTCGTGGATCGGGACGAGACGTCGCAGAAGTTGTCGTAGCACCTCAAAAGAAAGGGCCGCATCCGGCCATAACCTTGCCCCGGACTTCTGTGAATTACACAAAAGAGATTATCTTTGATTATGTCTAGAAGTTTCATAGACACTACTCACATCACAAAATGAGGAAATTTACATAGCAAAACAAGATTACAAACATTCAAATTGTAGAAGTGTGAAACTCGTTTTAAGCATTCGGGGAAAAAAGTTCCTGCCGTTTCCTATGAAAGTAAGTAAATCTAAATATTCTCAAAAGTCCGAGAGCCATATACATGCAATTGTTACTCAATACCGACGTTTACGGTAATATTGCGACAGTCACCGCACACGGCGACTTCAACGCCACAATATTTTTGGATCGTCCGCATAGACATGAATTATCAACGATGATGATAAAAAAAAGGGTTGTATTTTCTGTTGCCTGTTTAAACGGAAACCGATAAAGAAATTTCTTAACCCTTTCGACTGCGATGTTCACGCCATTCGGAACCGGACCTTTAAATCCGTCAACACGAATAGAGGACGCTCGCGTTGGCTGGCTGGCTTGCTTGTTCGACTTCTCGCAACACTGGGAGAGAGATTTTCCTTCACAAGTCTAACCTTTTTATAAACATTTAGGTATGAAAATACACTCCAATTCAGTTGACTGCATGACGGGTTCACATACAAGGTATTTAAATCGGAGTTGATTGGGTTAGCGAAATGCCGCCGTGGCTGCAGAAATAAATCTAGCAGTTTTTTGATAATGAAGGTAGGCTCAGAACAGGAAATTATGTTCTCTTGCATCAATCAATCAATCAATGAATCGATCAATCAATGGATCGATCAATCAATGGATCGATCAATCAATGGATCCATCAATCAATGGATCAAAAAATCAATGGATCCATCAATCAATGGATCAAAAAATCAATGGAACAATCAATCAATGGAACAATCAATCAATGGAACAATCAATCAATGGATCAATCAATCAATGGAACAATCAATTAATGGATCAATCAATCAATCCGTACATAAAATTCCAGCTCTTCAATGCAAACTCTTCACGAGGGTAGAAAAACACTGACGCCACAATGAATATGAAAATTGATCATTTATTACCTTAAAAAAATAACATTTCCTTTGAAAAAAAAATTTTTTAAAAACATTTTACATTTAAACTGCTGTTCATAAAAACTTCGACACCCACTTCAAAACTGTCTTATCCCGTACGCCTTGTTGAACAACGCAGAGAACTTCCCGCTCACTACCCTAAACGCCTCGACGACGGTCTTGTTCAAACCACTTTCGTCTTCAAACTCTGATAAGCCGTTGTACAAGGACAGCAGGACCATCGAGAAGTCCTTCAGCAGGGTAAAATCTTCTCCTTCCTTTAAGTTGTTGTCCTTTATAATGGCTTTCTGGAGACCGTGGTTATAAAAATCCCAAGCGTAAGCATTCAGGTGCCGATCCAAATTAAAAAGAGGCAAAATCTTCATGTCTGTGAAAACCTGTTGTAAGAAAATAAATATGGGGTAGAGCATTGTCACACAAACAGTCTTTTAAATAAAATAAAAATGATCAGCGAAAATATTTCAAATAAAGTAAAAAAAAAACCTGGTACCTGATGTCTGATTGTCGAGAACAAGGATTTGTTCGAGTACAATCCCATGTCGCCGTGTCCTGATAAAGCGGCAAATGAAGAACATATTAAACGCTCTTCCAAATTGGTAAATAACCTTTGGTCTAAACTTGAAGGCGACCCATCTGAATCGCCAGAATCTGTTGATGGAGAGAGAGAGAAAAAAAAAGAATTTAAGTTGATCTAACTGATCAGATACTTGGATAAGGATAAATTTGTGACCCGGTCTCAAAACAACGAGATGTAAATTGAAATGGCAACAAGAAAGCAACCTCCCAGCTAGGCCGAGTACAATCTACGATTCTCAAGACGAGACTTACTGGCGGGGGAGAACGACACCGCCGAGAGGGGCAAACTGTTATCTTCGCCAATTTGCTCCTGGCATTCCCTCGCCACGCACTTGAAGTAGTTGTCGAACACAACGAGCACTTCCTCGTTGTATTTTTTGATTTCCTGGAACGGGACAAAATTACACTACTCGCCGACAAGTCGGCCTCACTACACACACGCGCACAAAAAATACCGTTTGCGGAATATCATTACCTTGACAACAAAGGCCGGCATCTTATCGAGAACCACTTTGGAATTTTTGAACTTCTCCTTGAGGCTGTGCCTGCGCAGCGGAGTGTCCGTAAAGAGATGCGACAGGATCGACACCAAGTCCAACTCGGTTTGCTTGGAAATTTTCCCGTTTTCCTCCTTGCAGATTTTGTTGAAGATGCCGCGGCGCAGCAGGTAAACAAAGACCAGGTTCCCGGGTTCGTGGTAGTGGAGGTGAGTCACGATGCCCGCCAGGGCTTGCGGATTCCCGTCGTCATCCAGAAGTTGCTGCGGGGAAAAAATTGTATGCGGGTTAAAAAAATTTGAGCGGCACTTATTCTCTTTACTTTGGAAAATTGGGACTTCTGTCGCCAATCGCACAAGTCCACAGTTACATTAGTTTAAATATCACTACGTTTTGTTCATTACATTTATTTTATCCTAAGCTTTTTTTTATGTCGTGAAGACATATCGAGATACTAAAGGGCGAAGGCTTGCGTTGACCGTACTGGGAATTTGCGAAGGACCTGTCGCCTTGCGGCGATTTGGCCAGCTCCAAGATAAACGAACAACGGCAATTCTAGAATTAAGTGAAAAATAAACTCTCCACAATGACCAAAATTGTTAAGCAATTTATTATTACCTGCAATGGACACATTTAAAGGTGGAAGAAGGGTTTATAATGGCTTGGAGAAAAAAAAAAAGCTAGCGTTATCTGAACCTCTGCTTTTTAGCCCCTGCGCAGATAACTGTTCCAAGGGACAACATTCCAAACCTCAAGAGAAGATGGGATGAACGTCCTCCTGCGGGCATCTCGGGGGGGACAAATGAGTGCAGCTCCCTCCCTATTCAACGTAACGAGCTCCCATTTTGCATTTCCCCCCCCTCATTCAAAACTAAAGAGTGAGCTGAAATTATTAGTTGTGTTCCTAATCGTGCGCGTCACGAGGGTTAACCACACACAAACAAAAATAACACAGCTATGCTTTTTTTTAAAAAATTAAAATAAAATAAAATTACCTGAACCATCAACAACTGGTTTGAGAAAGCAAAATAATGCTTCATCTGCTGCTTCAAGTCTGGGAAATGCTGGTACACCAAATTGCAATCGAGAAAAGTCAACGCCCTGCAAAACGAAATAATAAAACTGTACAAGGTTTCGAACCTCTAGGAACGTAAAATCCCAAGGCGGGGTTAAACGTGTGATAAATTACAGCTCAGTTTTAAAGTCTTAAAGTTTTGCTAAACGATTTCGGTGTCAAATATATATGAGATTTTATAGTAGAAATTCCATTGGAATTTATAAGGTATGCTTTTTTTTTCAGCAACAACTTTATCATCAATGATGTCATTTTCAAAATAAATTACCGCAATTAAAAAGATTTTTTAAATATTATTATTAATAAGGTTATAGCCACGTATGTAATACAGATTAGGGACAATGTGGTAGTTATGTAGAAATGAAAAGGCCTGCACAAAATGGAGGGTGTCTGATAAAAGAACACAATTTTTAACTTTATAAATTAAAAAAATAATAATAAAAAAATTTGATTGAAAATAGCTCGTACTAATAATTATCTCAATAAGAGGCACAAACGCCGCGATTAAACGTGAAACAAAATTGAGCGCCCTTCAACAGGACCTGAAAATTAAGCTACGGTCACCTGTTTGCATTGTTAATAGCTAAAATGGGGCGAAACGTGAAGGATCAACTCGTCCAGATTCGGAAAGAGCGTTTAAAAGTATGGCGAATGGTATTCAGAGATCAGTTTGATGACTTCCGTGTCGGTAGGAAAATGCATCTAATGCGCGTGTCGACAGTCCAGAGACGGACGGGTAAGGAAATTTGAAGATGCAGGGTCGACGTAGAATATCGAATCCCCTCGTTCGACGTAACGTCGATCAGTGGAGAATGTCCCTCTCGTCGGTGAAAGCATCGCTACAGTCCAGTGAAGCCGATTCGCCTCCGTTCTGAGCCGTTGGCCATTCCGGAAAGCAGTTTGCAGAGAATTTTTAACAAAATATCAGCATTCGCACCTTTTTTTTAAAAAAGATCCAACTAACACGAGAGTCGAAGCTGGCGTGTGCCGTCCGAAGCGTCCAACATTAGCAGATTGGGTATTCACAAAACAATAATTTGATAAGAATGTGATTGATTTTCAGTGACGAGAGGCACGCTTCCAGCTAACGGTTACGCGGAGAAACGAAATTGCCGCTTTTGGGGTTGGGGGCGGCGCACGGAATCCTGACATGGTCACCAGCCAGAATCGTCTGCACCCGGGACGAGTCCAGTCGTCGGAGCAGGTTACGGGCTGGCTGGACCAATTGGGCCGTACTTTTTTTTTTCCTCTTCGAAGACGAGACAGGGAAAGCAGCCAGTCAACGGTGATCGCAATCGCCATGCGATGAAAGTTATTTTTATATCCCGTGTGGCCACTATTGCAAAAAATTTGAATGTGGAAAATTTGTGGTTCCAACCTGTCAATCGCCTAGTGAATTAGTAAGACATCTTGCGCGGATTAGATCACCACGTGGGCCTACTAAAAGCTACCCCTACTTGTAGGGAGGCCTTTGCCCCGAACGGGACGACATAAGGCTATTTTCGTTCATTCAACCAACCTATCGAGGTGCTGTTGAAACAGCAAGGTTGCCGAGAGGAAAGGTTCCCTGCTCGTCTACTTCTCCAGCAATGGGAGGCTAGAATTGGCCACCCAGGTCGCTATGATTTGACACCTTACGAATATTCTAGTGGGTGTATGTCGGATCTTGTGTTTCTGTGAACAATCTACGAACCATTCCCCCAGCTAAAGGCAGAAATTAAACATGTCGCGGGTCGAAATCCAAGTAAAACTTTGGTCTAGAGTTGTCAAAAGACAAAGACAAAAACCATGCAGGACACTATTGTGATATTTTGTCTTTTTGTTCTCATATTGACATATTATCCATCAATATCCAAATAAATTTTGTTTCATTATTAAATTAAAAATTGTGTTCTTTATGCACGCAAGGGTTGCATGAGACAAGTCCAAGGAATGAACACGACGACACATTAAGCAATAAAAATATTAACCGGATGAAACTTCATACCTCGACACGTTCCACCTTCTCTCCTTCTCAGTCTGCTCGGCACCAGAAGACCCTTGGCTGACGAGCAGCAGCAGCCGCAGTATGACTGACACGGTCATGGGAATGTTCCCCCACATTACCGGCAACTTTGTCGTCATAAGATTTGAAATTTTACCGGCGGACACGTTCCAGAAGACGAGGTTCCCCTCGGTGTCAAAGCCTCGTCGCCCGGCCCTCCCGGCCATTTGGTGGTAATTTAGGACGTTAAGAAACCTCGTCTCCCCGGCGACGACCACGGTCTTACACGGCATGTGGATCCCCAGGGCCAGCGTGCCGGTCGCAAATAAGACGTTCAGCAGCCTCATGCGAAACAGCATCTCCACCGCCGTCCTCTTGTCCCTGCTCAAGCCGCCGTGGTGCATCCCCACTCCGCACCTCAGGCCGCAAACGAATGGGCTATCGCTGTGGAGGCCGCCCCTCCACAACCGCTTCTCTATGTACTTGACGTCGTCGTTGTCGGCCACGCCCATGGTCTGAATAGAGTTTTTCCTACTCAGCAAATTAAGCGACGGAATCTCCCTCCTGTTAAACCTCACCACTTCCTTCCCTTTTCTCAAAGGTTTAAGTTCAGCGTCTCTCTTTCGTGGTTCGTCTTCACCTCCATCTTCCGAGCTCTCGTCCTTTGAATTGTAGTAATCCGTGAGGTCCGCAAACATACCTTCAACCTTATTACGGTTATATGAAAAAATAATTGCGGGTAACATTTTATTTTTATTTAAATTTTCTACGAGGTCAAAGAGTTCGTCACCACGTATGTCACCCTGGCCTCCAATCTCGTTTACATCAGATAAATATGTTAATACAACAAAAAAACCATCAACATCTGTCAGGGCTAAATTATACAATTTTTCATTCAACGCCGATTCGTAACTCCTGACATGTTGTTTGGTTATAAAACCATCAGGCGATATGCCAGAAAAAAATATTTCAGGAATCAAATGGGTAATTTCATTTTCAATCGCCTCCTTCATCGCAAAGTACAGCTGTAAAGTTTCCTTAGGCGATAGACTGAGAGTCTTGGGAACGCCTTCGTGCTGCATTATAATCTTGCGAGTCAGGAACGCGTAGGGGTGAACATGGGAAAGTTCCCCGTTTGCAAAAATGTGCTTCTCGAGGTCGTTGTGACGTTCGGTGTAAATGATGAGCTTCACTTCATAATTTCTTTCATTACTTTCATTATACAATCCGTCCACAATATCGCGGTGCCTTTTGTAGTCGGCCGCCCCTTTCAGCCACTGCTCCAGAACTTGGGGTCTCTCGATGGTGGCCGACAGGGCCAGAAACGGACATTTGGAGAGAAGCAGCCCCGATTCCCAAGAAATGCCACCGGCTATTCCCGACAGGCAGTGAATTTCATCGAAGATTATGAAACGGAGCTTCTTAACCCACCGAGTTCGTTGAGGAGAGAGAAGCAGGATTTCCAAGCACTCCGGGACGGTCACCAGGATTTGGCAGTTTTCGTAATTGTGCCGGTAGTCCCGCGTGAACACGCCCAGCAGGCACATCCCGTCGGCCATGTTGGTGTTCTTGAACCTAGCGTAAACTGTCGCCGCCACCTGATTCACAAGGGCTTTGGTGGGCGAAACATAAACCACAACTCCGTCCACGCTCTCTTTCAAAACGGACTTCATACAGTAGTACGAGGCGTAAGTCTTGCCGGACGACGTGGGGGCGACAACTATCGCCGATTGGCGCTCCCTTATAGCGGTTATTAACTCGGCTTGCCAATCGTCTGGAGCAAATCCGAGTTCTTCATCAAAAACGCCCAAGGATCCGCGCTCCAGGTAAGGCCCCAAGTAGTTTAACTGAAACTGGGCCCACGGAAAACCAGTGTCAAATACCACCCGAGATGTGGCGGGTTCCTCTAGAGCATGAAGAATTTCATCAGACAAAGCTCCATTACTTTCCATATTTTCTTTCCACTTTTCCACAATTTCTCCAAAATTTAAACAATTAAAATACGTACAGATTGTGTTAAAATCCTTAATGAACATGTTAATTTCTTCCTCCTTTACCTTAGGGTCCGGCGCGGCCGTTTCCTTTTGTTTCGCCGCTTTCTTGCTCGGCTTAACCTTCGGTTTACTTGAATCTGAATCACTTTTGCGCAAAGTGAGAATTCTATTTCCACATTTCAATAGCAAATCCTTGAGTAAAATAAAAAATTCAATAAAATCACCGGCGTGCTGCCTTTGTTCATCCGAGTTAAACTTAAACTTCAGCAATTTGTAATACAAGTCAGCCACCAACATTTCTGCATCATGCTTCACTTCTTCCGAGGTAATTTTTCTTAGCAAAGTTTTGACTTCGGCAATCTTCGAAGCGACGTCCTTGTTGACATCATCCTTGTGCAACGATTTGAGGAATTTCAGCTTTTCAGATTCTTCTTTGACAGTTTCCTTCTTCCTTTTCTGGTCGTTTTCGTTTATAATCATCGACGCTTTATTGGACAACTTCTTTCCCTTCTGGGCCTTTTGCGGCCTTTGCCCCCTCCGCAGGTCGCGCACGATAGCCTCCGAAACTATCTTGTTTCCTTCGAGGTTGTTCCCGTAGAACTGCATGTAGTACGCGTGGCCCGCTTGCAGCCTCTGCTTTTTCTTCAAATCGTATTTTGTCAAATCGCTGTCCTTCACTCTCTTCGTATTTTCCACCAACTTCCTCTTGCTGTGCCAGTGGTATATTTCTTTGAAGTCTCTGTTCCTACAAACCAAATGATAAACTTTCGCGTATTCCTGCGCGTTCCAACAATTCTGCAACACAGATTCTCCGCAAAAATCTTTCATTAACTGGCTAGTGCTCGGGATAAGATTTTTGAGAGCGGATTCTCTTGCAACTTTCCTGACAGTTTTCAACCTCTCGCCCGTATCGATCGCCAACTCTCCCGCCAACTTTGAAACGTCTATGGGAAACGGGCTCAACTTTACCGCACACAAACTATTGACGCCCTCCGCAAGAGATAAATACGCAGCGGCCGCCTCATCCCCTAAATCAGACTGCCCCGTTATAACAAAATCCTTCAAAGTCGTGAGCAGCTTGCAAAAAAAATTCTCTTGCCACGTGTCCGCCACGCCAACACAAAATTTCGGAAGCAAAGACGTTTCTGCATCATTAGACTTCAAAATTTTCTGCGCGGTTAGGTTCATGTAGCGGAGAATCAGAGACACAAAACCCCGCACCTCGTCGGAGCCGACTTCCACTTTGGGACATGCCCTTAATTTCAAAGGTATCACCTCCATCAAGGCACACTTCAGGAGGAACGCCCTGACCAGATTTTCATACGACCTTTCGTGAACGAGTACGGCCGCGGCGGCTGAAATGAAGGCGCCGCGTCTAACGTCTTCAACGGACACCGGGATCTCCACTCCATCGGAGGCATTCGCTGCGTTTTGCAACAGAACCTCGTTCAACAATTTCGCGCTATCAGCCATTAACTTATTTGGAAGCCTTTTCCCCTTGATGACGAAGGCGTTGATGGTAGAAATGGAGAGCTTGATGCCAAACATGTCCACGCAGTCCACTCCTGAAGCTATGATAAAGTTCATGTTAACTTGGGCGGTCACTTTCGCCAGCCCCTCGCAGCACTTCGGGACGATGTTCGAAATCGAAAAATCTAAATATTGCAGCAGAAAGTTTGGTTTGGTCGATTCTAGCACGGATTTGAAACTTTTGTCCCACGCGTTGGGCAGGACGTGCACCGCGTAGTTGGTGTTGTGCTTGAAATGGGCCATCAGGGCCGTCCTGGCCAAATTTACGAACTCGTCGGCCCAAACGCCGGCCCAATTCTGAAAGAATATCAGCTCGCAGATCCCTCCGATTCTGGTAAACACGCGCAATATGCGCTCGCAGATGTAGATTACGTGAAGCGTCTGGCCGTACTGCCTGCCCCCCCACTCCTCATCGGACAAGGCGAAGACCAGCAGGGAGTCTGCGTCGACCAGAAATTTGCCGTCGACCGGCATCATGTCGTTGATATCGTGATACTGGATGCTCTTTATCAACAAATCGTTCACGCCGCCCACACTTCTCACAACCTTCTTCCCTCGTTTGCTTTTCAGCAAGGTGCTAATTTTCTTACACCTGGCGGCATCCGAATGATTGGAACATTTCGTCTTTGGTGCTTCGGATGTACCGCTGACTTGGGATCCTTCCTCGGAACATTTCGTCTTCGGTGCTGCTTCGGATGTACCGCTGACTTGGGATCCTTCCTCATCAGACGAGGAACTTTCTTCGAGCTGGAAAAAAAAATAAAAGGATACTATTCAAAACAATTCGCACTACGATACATGGGAAAGAGACGACTTGATTAACATCGGTATGAGAGAAAACATTTCAAAGTATGTTTATGAATGATTAACATATGTAAAGTAGTGTGAACTACTTGAAATAATCTATGAATAATACCTGTACAGAAATATACATTCACATACACACACACACACATTCATAAAGTAAAAAAAAAACATGTGATTTTCATACGGGAGACGAGCATTAGAAAGCAATATTGAAACGTCAATAACACCAGATAATTGGCTGCTTTCACTTAACACCTGGAAGTAAGCACATATATACCTGCCTCTATAGGAATTCAAAGATTACACATCTCGGAAAAGACATATATATATATATATATTTCTTATTAGCTCAATTTCATTAAACAGACACACACTACCTCGACATTAACAACAAACATGTATTTTAAAACAGAGTTTTATCTCAATACATTTGTACAGCGTCGCACCAATATGAATATGGCACTATGTCGAATGTTCCAAACAAATGACGACATTTCCCCGAGACTGTCCCGGTTGTCGTCCTCATTTCCAAATAAAGGTATTTTTTCAATCAAGTGAATGAAGACTCGAGCTAGTATCAAGCGCTAACTCACCGCATCCATATTTGTGCCGTCACTTTCGCCATCTGAGCCAGGCACATCCAACACGTCGAAAAGTTCTTGTTCAAAGGGGATCGTTTCATAACGAGACTCTTCGTCGTCACCTGAACTCGACCAGGATTGCTGGTCTTCAGAATCGCCCTCCATGGTACCGGCGAGGAACGCTCAGGCGAAATCGGGTGAACAGCCTGCAGAAGCGCCTGCAACAAATGGAACGGAAATTACCGCCACGTCGCCACTTAACATTACGAGCATACACTTAATTCTATTCCCGCGTTAAAACTGGGTTCTCCGTCAGTAAGACAGCCGAGCGTGTTTAATGCTGTCGCGGTGTCACCACTCACGAACCCGCACACAAAAAAAGAGCTGGCGGAGTTTTATATCCCCCACGTATACGCCGCTAACTTGTGATTGGTGCACAACTAGAATCGTCACACTCTGTTAGCATGTATACTATGAAGGGAAAATCCTGAAGTGAACGTTTGGAGGACCACATTCCTCTTTACCCCTAAAGAAACTCTTATTCTACATTAAAACCGGGTTCTCCGTAAATGTCCCGACAGCTCAGTGCGTCAAAACTCTTGCAGTTTCACAAACGCAGGAAAAAGAACCAACCAACAGCCTACTTACCGAGTGGTGGGAGTGGACTGTATTTTACGACGCTACAGGAACTATTCCCCTGCGGAGGTTGGCGGCCAAACCCAAAATGCGCACAAATAAGTGTTTTCGAGACTCGCCGAATGAATGCTGATCCTGCAGTTCCAAGTTGGCTTCTGGCGTGGATGTTGCGGCATCTCTTGAGGGCCAGATGCGGTGTAGAAATATATGAAGATGCGATGCGTTGGCAGATGAACTTGCTCGTTAGGACTGCCGAAAGCGGAATTACGACTGAAGCGATGGCTGGCCGAATGTGGAATGTGCACCGCTAGCAGAAAAGCCGTTGTCTCCGTAAAGTTCCAACTAACGGACGGTACGGGGGATTAACCGCAGGTAAGACTGCAGCGTGCAAACAACTGCTGAAGGGAATCTTAGAACACAAATTAATACAAGTTGGCGCGACCACCGAGTGTACAAGAGATGATTGTTGGAAACTATAAGATCTCCAACCTAGTGATGGATTAAACAGGACCGACCAGCAATCAATTACTAAAGAAACTCTTATTCTACATTAAAACCGTATTCTCCGTGTAAACGTCTCGACAGCTCTGTGTGTGTCTTTTGCAGCTTCACAAACACAGAAAAAGGAACCAACAGACCTACTTACTGACTGTACAAGAGACTATTATTGGACACTACAAACTTGACATACTAAATTCTTGGATCTCCATCCGAGTGATGGATTAAACAGGACGGACCAGCAATCAATTACTAAAGAAACTTCTATTCTGCATTAAAACCGTGTTCTCCGTAAATGTCTCGACAGTTCGGTGCATCAGAACCCTTGCAGTTTCACAAACGCAGAAAAAAGAACCAACAGAACTACTTACCGAGTGTACAAGAGACAATTATAAGATCTCCAACCGAGTGATGGATTAAACAGGACGGACCTGCAATCAATTACTAAAGAAACTTCTATTCCGCATTAAAACCGTATTCTCCGTGTAAATGTCTCGACAGCTCAATGCTTCAGAACCCTTGTAGTTTCACAAACGCAGAAAAAAGAACCAACAGAACTACTTACCGAGAGTACAAGAGACGATTATTGGAAACTATAAGATCTCCAGCAGAGTGATGGATTAAACAGGACGGACCTGCAATCAATTACTAAAGAAGCTCTTTTAAAACTGGGTTCTCCATAAATGTCTCGACAGCTCAACGTGTCAGAACCCTTGCAGTTTCACACATGTACACACACACAAAAAAAAAAAAAAAACAAGAAACTCTCATTCTTCATATAAACTGTGTTCTGCGTAAATGTCTCGACAAGTCAACGCGTCAGAACCCTTTTGCAGCTTCACAAACGCAGGAAAAAGAACCAACAGCCTACTTACCGAATAAGAGACGATTATTGGAAACTACAAACTCGACACACTAAATTCTTGGATCTCCAGCAGAGTGATGGATTAAACAGGACGGACCTGCATTCAATTACCAAAGAAACTTCTATTCCGCATTAAAACCGTGTTCTCCGTGTAAATGTCTCGACAGCTCTGTGTGTGCGTCATTACTCTTTCGCAGCTTCACAAAGACACAGAAAAAAGGAACCAACAGAACTACTTACCAAGAGTACAAGGGATGATTATTGTAAATTAAACTGGACACTACTACAGTGATTTAAAAACTAGGAAACAGATTCACACACACAAAAAAAAACTTTTTTTCCACCTTAATCAGCAATGGCACTCGAGGGCGATGGATGACAAGTCAGGTGGAGTTGATTATGATGATGATAAGATCCAGCCTCAGTCGACGGAGTAAACCGGGGAAGCCCAACATGATCTAATTGCGGACCAAGGGGGAGGGCCACAACAACAACAACACGCCGTGACGTGTCAGCCAGGACTACGAAACATCAGCACTCGTCGTCGCCTTCGTCTAAGCCGTGAAACGAACTGCGATTCGGAGGAATAAATTATTCGCCGCCGCCGCCATTCGAGTTTAACTTTTGACGGCCGATTCATCGTGTTGTCGCTGGTCACGTGCGTTTCTGACGTAAGAAGGGGAGGGGGGGGAAAGCACGTGCTTATTTGGAGTGGGGCGGAGCCTGAGTCAAAGATCCCCGGGTACGGGAGATACCACACTTTTTCAGCGTATCGACCTACGAAGATCGACAACTCAACCGTAGAAAACTTCTTGATTTTTTCTTCTTCTTCATCATCTGAAATATGGACGAGGGGGACGCAAAAAAAAACCAACAGTAGTCAGGTCATAGACAACAACAACAACAACAATAAAATAAATAATCCAACCGATTTCCGAAGGGAAAAGGAACTGAATTATTTTTTTTTCCGAATCACAAAAGCTGACACAAAAGAGGTTACGTCAATAGAGCTGAAGAGAATCCAGTGTATTACGACTCTTTTTTTTATGGAAGAAAAAATATATATATAATGGAATTCATAAATAACGTTTACAGGCAGCAGTAATTTATAAACAGAAAAATTCAAGGAAAGAGAATCGTAACGAGGAAATCGGTCTTTATTAATCCTCATGTTGCAATTTTTTCCCCTGGCTCGTAAGTTCCCGGTTTATCCACCCCCCATATCTTTCTCCTCCTTCAGCGCTGCCCCTGTTTCGAAAAGTTTTCTCATCCCCTTTTTTTTCCTTCCTCTCTCTCTCTCTCTCTGTGCAAGTCCTGTTTTGTTGTTGTTGTGGTCGTCTGATGCAACTCCATCCACGCGCTGACCTTTCTTGCGCGCGCCAGCCTTTTCATTTTTCCTTATCTGCTTAGCATATTATTCCATCCTTCGCCTGCCTCTTCTGTTCTTACCCACCCCCTTCCCACCACACACACAAACACACACACTTCCCTCTAGTGCTAATTTATTTTACAAGACCGACCGCCGTGTTCTTAAAACGTGGCCTATTAATCCGTCCCTTTTCTTAGCGTCCTCCACATTGTTCGCTTTTTCCGTTTAGAACTTCCTCTTTTGCGATTCTATCCATCCAAACCTCAACGCCGTGTTCTTAAAACGTGGCCTATTAATCCGTCCCTTTTCCTAGCGTCCTCCATATTGTTCGCCTTTTTTCGCTTCCCCCCCCCCTAACCTTTTCCGTTTAAAACTTCCTCTTTTGCGATTCTATCCATCCACAATCTCACCTCATCGCCGTGTTCTTAAAACATGGCCTATTAATCCGTCCCTTTTCCTCCACATTGTTCGCTATTTTCGCCCACCTATTCCGTTTAAAACTTCCTCTTTCGCGATTCTATCCATCCGCATCCTCACCTCACTTCATCGCCGTGTTCTTAAAACGTGGCCTATTAATCCGTCCCTTTTCCTAGCGATCTCCATATTGTTCGCTTTTTTCTCCCCCCGCCTATTCCGTTTAGAACTTCCTCGTTTACGATTCTATCCACCTCTTCACCTTACCTCATCTCATCCTCCCTACAGCACATACACAGACACACTACATTTCAAAAGCTGCTATCCTCTTTTTTTTCTCCCCCCCCCCTTTCTCCACAACTCCTGCCGTCCACGTTTCGCACCCCGCAATTTTTAGCAACGATTTCCCAATATTCACACTTATGTTAGCCGTAAGTAAATCCCTTTTTTTTACGCGAAAGCCTTTTTCGTCGCCCGTCCTGTCCTACTCTTTTATTACGTCTGCTATACTACTACTTCTCCTTCTACCGTCCCCCCCAGTTATCACGCCTTCCCTCCTCCCCCTCCCCCCACTCCCCTTAAAGTAGCGGAATTTCCCCTTAACTTCCGTCAAAAAACATCCCTTCGCAGCCACTTTTTTCCCCTCTTCTATTAATCCCCATGTCGAACTCTCTATCTCTCTCTCTCTCTCTCTCTCTCTCTCTCCAGGACCACCACGGCTCATGCCACTCATTATGGTGGTTTTCCGAGTCTTCTCCTGCTGACTGACTCTCCCCTCCCCCCCTTCCCCACTAATACTACTACGTCATCGGCAGAGCGTAAGGTTTTTTTTATTTATTTCTCCTCCTCTTTGCAGTTTGATTCCCTTTCCCATCCATATTCCCTTTTAATATTTCTTCATCGCCTGTTTAACAAAAAAGAGCATGTTTACGTACGAGCCTCCTCCTCCTTCGCCTCCTCCTCCTCCTCCTTCCTCGGTATTTTATCCCGGTGCCCTTCGAAATCCTTAATAGCGTCTTCCAGTTCACGTTATCAAACCGCGGGTTTTTTTTTCCTTCTTCTAAATCCACAAATGCTGCATCCATGTTTTTTTCTCTCTCTCCCTCGCCCTCCTCACCCACTTATCCTGTCTTGCAAAATTCGGCGCAAAGTCGATGTTGCCTTTCTTGTCCCTCTCCTCCTCTCTCCCTCCCTCCCTCCCTCCCTTCCCCTACATTCTTCCTCAAAGCATGCTGATATTCTCCACCACCCAAACTCGCATCCTATTTGCTGTTCCATCCTCCTCCTGTACTCTTATTTTTGGTTGCTATTTTTTTTTTTGCTGCACTCGTGGTGTGATACTAACGTTTCCTCCCCCCCCCCTCCCTTCTAAATCCACAAATGCCACTCGTGAACAACGTAAGGCCTGTCTTTATCCCTGCTATACGTCTTCTTCTACCGTCCCCTAGTTATCCCCTCCTTCCCTCCCCCCACAGCCAGACCAAGTAGCGGAATTTCCCTTTAACTTCCGTCAAAAAAAACATCCCTTCGCAATCATCTTAACAGCCACTCATGCTACACTCCCGTCACCTCGGCGTGGTTTTTCCGCCCCCACGCAGCAGCTCCTGTCGTCCACGTTTCGCACCCACTTTACGCCAAGTATTTCCCTATTAATTTTTATATTATATTATGGGAAAACTGTCCACAAGCCTCGTGATGGAAGGAAGGAAGGAAGAAACACGTTACCTGTCGGCCGTCCAGACACTCTCGAGCGCGCGCGCAGGCAGACTGACTGACAACAATCACCACTTGTCGGCTCAAGCGCCGCCGCCGCAGCCAGGTAACAATGCGGCGAGCACGGGGCGGCGCATTGTCGTGACGCATTATAAACACACAAGATTTTTATTAATTTTTTTTAAATAGTAAAAACACCCAAACCACCGAAGAGGATGCGAACAGCAGCACAACAACAGGACAATTAAGTTTAGTATCCCACCAACAGTGCAAAAATAAATAGCAACGAAAATAAGAGTACAGGAGGATGATGGAACGAGAAATAGGATGAGAGTTTGGGTGGTGGAGAATATCAGCATGCTTTCAGGAAGAGTGTAGGGGAAGGGAGGGAGGGGAAGAGGGAGGGAGAGAGGTGAGGGACAAGAAAGGCAACATCGACTTTGCGCCGAATTTTACAAGACGGGGATAAGTACGGGGAGGGGGGGCGAGGGAGAGAGATAGAGAGAGAAAAAACAACAAAATAGGCATACGTTCACGGATGGGAAAAAATAACCCCGGTTTGATAACGTGAACTGGAACACGCTATGCATCAACAGCAACATCAACAACAACAACATTTCCAACCTGTGTGTCGTAGTTGCCCCCAAAAAAGAAAAAAAATTGTAGCAGAGAAGTGTAAACACGCGTCAGAGTTCTCTGCCCTCCCGTTCTGTATTTTAGTTGTCTGTGAAGAAGTGTGTGTGGGCCGCCGGAGTTATCTGCCCAACATGTAAATGGCAGGCAGTGCACAGCCCAAACCCAACCACAAACTTGGACGGACATCACTGCCCCTGTGTAAACATAGCTTAACAACTTCATTTTCGGCCATTATCGCTGTAAGCGCGCAGGGGGGAGGGAGGGGGAATTTTTTCGGGCGGCGGCGGAGGCGTCGGCGGCGGCCATGTTGTTGTTACAACAACATGGCCGCCAATATTGCCAAGCCCGGGGGAAAAAATATACACACACACGCATTGCCGACAATATTGCCCGGCCGTAATTTACAGAAATATTGCCGGCAATACGTGAAAAGGAAAATGTTTTTTTTTTATTGCTGCTCGTTTACAATGTGACGCATTGACTCATTGGCCTTATATTAAGACGCCATTTTAATAGCGCCGAAGTTGGCAGCGCCGAATCTTACGCTGCAAATAGCGTGAGAGAGAAAGAAATAAACTACTACTACACGCGAGTGTTACACGTCGTTGCTCAATTCAAAACCTATTACAAAGAAGTAGAAGAAAAAGAAGGGAAAAATAAAAATATCCACCCCCCCCCCTTCACCTCCTCCTCCTCCTCCTGCACAGCAACTGTAACGTCCCGTAACAAAAAGTCACTGAAGAGGTTTCGACGTTTCGTCCCCTCCCCTGGGGGACCCTACTTTTGTGTTTTTAACAACAACCATAATAATAATGACGATGATGCTGATGATAATTAAATTAAATTTGTATAGACAAACAGTCTCCCTCCTCCCCCTCCCCTCCCTCACTTCCCACCCCCCGAGCACTAATAATTTCGTCACGATTATAAAAATAAATAAATATTACAGCGGCAAAAAGATCAGTTTTTTTTTCTCCTACTCACCTCCTTCAACAGCGTCCAAAAACGGAATCCTCCGCCAACGGACAGGAAGCAACGACGGAGCAGAGAGAGAGAGAGACGCAGGGGATTTCCCTCCCTCTCTTCCCTCCCGCCCCTTCCCCTTCCCATTATCATTATGCGACGTGTGGCAAAGCTGCAACAGTGAAGCCAATCACAACATCGAAGAAAAAAATAATATATATAGGCTTTTAGAACATTAACATTCGAAAAAGAAAATAAAAAGAAATAAATAAAATACTGAAATATCAGCAAAATTGACGGTCAGCAAATGGCGGCGGTATCTTATCACGCTGACGTCACAGCTATCAAAGCACTTACTCGACAGAAGGCAATTTTTTTAATTTGACGACGATGTGACGTAAAATCGGCTGCGCAGCGAATGATTAAGCGCGGTTTTATTTTAAATCGATCGATACATACAGTTATTATCGATATATCGATCATCACAGACGAGATATCTTCATATTTCTCCCCCAGAGAAATAAAAATAAATAAATAAATAAATAAAATAGTCAAATATCAGCAAAATTGACGGTCAGCAAATGGCGGCGGTATCTTATCACGCTGACGTCACAGCTGTCAAAGCACTTACTCGACAGAAGGCAATTTTTTTTAAAAAAAATTTGATGGCGTCTGCAACGACGACGAAGATGTGACGTAAAATCGGCTGCGCAGCGAATGATTAAGCGCGGTTTTATTTTAAATCGATCGATACATACAGTTATTATCGATATATCGATCATCACAGACGAGATATCTTCATATTTCTCCCCCAGAGAAATAAAAATAAATAAATAAATAAAATACTCAAATATCAGCAAAAATTGACGGTCAGCAAATGGCGGCGGTATCTTATCACGCTGACGTCACAGCTATCAAAGCACTTACTCGACAGAAGGCAATTTTTTTAATTTGACGACGATGTGACGTAAAATCGGCACAGCGAATGATTAAGCGATTTTTATTTAAAATCGATCGATACATACAGTTATTATCGATATATCGATCATCACAGACGAGATATCTTCATATTTCTCCCCCAGAGAAATAAAAATAAATAAATAAATAAATAAAATACTCAAATATCAGCAAAATTGACGGTCAGCAAATGGCGGCGGTATCTTATCACGCTGACGTCACAGCTGTCAAAGCACTTACTCGACAGAAGGAAATTTTTTAAAAAAAAAAATTTGATGGCTTCCCCGACGTCGATGTGACGTAAAATCGGCTGCGCAGCGAATGATTAAGCGGTTTTTTAAAAATCGATCGATACATACAGTTATTATCGATATATCGATCATCACAGGCGAGATATCTTCATATTTCTCCCCCAATTTTAATAGTTATATAACTAATATTCTCTCCCTCCCCCCTTACACACACACACACACACAAAAACTGTTTTTGTCAGAATTTCTCATCAAATTTTTTATTTATTTTGTCCACCGTTGAGGAACTTTTACTTCAAAAATGGCTCATTGCGACGTTGTTGCTGTTGGTTGTTGTTGTTGTTGTGACAGTATTCACTCCCAAGACTGATCTAACGTAAACCCCCTCCGTAGTGCTGAGTTACCTTGCGCAAGCCTTCTCATATCCACACCACAAAAAACACCACATCGTCCCTAATCTCTATAGCGGTATTCCATCCTTTGTGGCTTCCCTCTTCTGTTCTTACCCACACACACACACACACTAATGCTAATTTTGCGAGACTCCCCCCACCCTTTTTCTCACAAGTCTCAAAATGTGGCCTATTAACCGATTCCCCCTTCTTCCCTCGGTCAACGTCCTCCTCCATATTGTTCTTCTCCTCTTCTCCTTTTTCTGTTTAAGGACTTCCTCGTCAGTTACCCTAATTCACTCACCCACTCCCCATCGTCTCATTCTCCTACAGCACCACTTTTTTTTTTTAAAAAAAAAGGTTTCTAGTCTTCTGCTTTCCGCCAAGTCCTGTCGTCCACACAAACACCACATCGTCCCTAATCTCTATAGCGTATTCCATCCTTTGTGGCTTCCCTCTTCTGTTCTTACCCACACACACACACTAATGCTAGTTTTGCAAGACTCCCCCCACCCTTTTTTACACAAGTCTCAAAACGTGGCCTATTAACCGATTCCCCCTTCTTCCCTCGGTCAACGTCCTCCTCCATATTCTTCTCCTTTTTCTGTTTAAGGACTTCCTCATCAGTTACCCTATCTCACCCACCCCATCATTTCATTCTCCTACAGCACCACATTTTTTTTTAAAAAAAATGGTTTCTAGTCTTCTGCTTTCCGTCAACTCCTGTCGTCCACACAAACACCACATCGTCCCTAATCTCTATAGCCTATTCCATCCCTCTTCTGTTATTACACACTCGCGCACTACCCTCTAGCGCTAATTTTGCGAGACTCCCCCCACCCTTTTTTTCACAAGTCTCAAAACGTGGCCTATTAACCTATTCCCCCTTCTTCCCTCGGTCAACGTCCTCCTCCATATTGTTCTTCTCCTCTTCTCCTTTTTCTGTTTAAGGACTTCCTCGTCAGTTACCCTATCTCACCCACCCCATCGTCTCATTCTCCTACAGCACCACATTTTTTTTTAAAGGTTTCTATTCTTCTGCTTTCCGCCAAGTCCTGTCATCCACACAAACACCACATCGTCCCTAATCTATATAGCGTATTCCATCCTTTGTGGCTTCCCTCTTCTGTTCTTACCCACACACACACTAATGCCAATTTTGCGAGACTCCCCCCACCCTTTTTTTACAAGTCTCAAAACGTGGCCTATTAACCTATTCCCCCTTCTTCCCTCGGTCAACGTCCTCCTCCATATTGTTCCCCACCTCTTCTCCTTTTTCTGTTTAAGGACTTCCTCGTCAGTTACCCTATCTCACCCACCCCATCGTCTCATTCTCCTACAGCACCACATTTTAAAAAAAAAAAATGGTTTCTAGTCTTCTGCTTTCCCGCAACTCCTGTCGTCCACACAAACACCACATCGTCCCTAATCTCTATAGCCTATTCCATCCCTCTTCTGTTATTACACCTCGCACAACCTCTCACGCATTACCCTCTAATGCTATTTTTACGAGACTCCCCCCACCCCCTTTTTTTCACAAGTCTCAAAACGTGGCCTATTAACCTATTCCCCCTTCTTCCCTCGGTCAACGTCCTCCTCCATATTGTTCTTCTCCTTTTTCTGTATCAGGACTTCCTCGTCAGTTACCCTATCTCACTCACTCCCCATCGTCTCATTCTCCTACAGCACCACATTTTTTTTAAAACAAAAAATGGTTTCTATTCTCCTCCTTTCCCCCCTCTTCATAACTCCCGTCGTCCACCACGTTTCGCACCCCGTGTACAACGCCACGGTCCATACCGTGCCAACATTTTTTTTTTTTTGGGCAACGATTTCCCCAATATTCACGCTTACATCATTAGCCGTAAGTAAATCACTCTTTTTTCTTCTCGCAAGCCTTCCCTCGCCCCCGCGCCTGTCCTACTCTTTGTTGTGTCCGCGCTATACTTCTTCTACCGTCCCCATGGTTATCACGCTTTCCCCCCCCCCTTCCCCCTCCAAGTAGCGGAATTCCTTAGCTTCCGTCAAAAACATCCCTTCCCCAATCCAACAGCACACTTTTTCCCCACGCTGCACACTCCGTCACCTCGGTTTTCCCCTCCTCTATTAATCCTCATATTGAACTCTTCCTATCCCCAGGACCACCACGGTTCGTGGCAGTCCTGCGGTCCACGTTTCGCACCCACTTTACGGCACATTCAATACCAAGATTTTTTTACTGAAGGTTATAATAATGCAGCGCTGCTCCGTACCAACATTTCCTAATATTCTCACTCACGTTCCTTGCTATTATCCTGTGCCTATCCTACTCTAGTAGCAGAATTCCTTAACTTCCCTCAAAATATCCCTTCCCCAATCTAACAACAACCTTTGCCATTCCACTTGTTTCCCCCATGCTGCACTCCATCACCTCGGTTTCCCCCCCTCCCCCCCCCTCTATTAATCCTCGTTCTCTTTCTCCAGGTATATTGATATGAAAAAATTAGAAACTCGATTTTATATTTCTTCAGATTTTGGCCGAAACTACTGTCCCCGTGTCCTTTAATTTCAGGGGGAGAAAAAATATATTAACCTCAATATCGTAGCTTGAACAAAACGTTTAAATTAGGCGGCTTTCACTGCGTGTATTATTTATTGGCGGCGCATCTCTATTTGAAAGCTGCTCTCTTTCTGCTGCCGAATGTTTTATGAAACTTGTGTAAATATTTCTGCATATTTTCTCAAATCATTGTCAGGTTTTTTTATTTTAGGCTGTTTAACGTTGGAAATGTTGGGAGTATTTTCTCCCTTTTAAGAAGGTTAATATAAATTATTATTTTCACCATTCCTTTTACTGCCCTTTTTATATCTAAGACTTTCCAGCATCACTTCCTCAGCTCGTATTATTGCCGTGAATTTAAATTTTAACTCTTTCCTTGCGAATAGAATATCTGAAACGTAACCTTATGCATTTCTTCTGTACTGATAGAAACCTTGTCAAGTTCTTGATAGAATTTAAATATATTAGCATATAGAGGAAAACATATTATTTTATGAGCTAAGTGGTTTGTTTCACGTATTATTATTATTTTTTTTTTTGCCTGTTCTAACCAAAATCACATGTTTGGAAAATAAACTTTAACGAGGGCGAGAAATTACGGCCAAAATTAGGAGGAATTAAAATTGTTTGTTTATTAAATTATATCACGACATTTCGTTCCTTTGTTTGGAATCTCCTCAGGTGTGAAAACAAATGAATTGAACTAATATATATATATATAATATAATAATAATAATTATTATTATTGGATAGAAAGAAAGATAGAAATATTTGGGAGAAAGGCAGGAAATTCGCCCTTTGAATCATCATATGTACGGCATGGATGGAATCATGCACAAGGAAATACATATGTTAAGCGAAGAAGGGAATGGAAGTCTTTCTTCCTTCTTCCATTCAACTTCTACGCTTAACATACGTATTCCCTTGTGCATTATTCCATCGTGCCGTACGTATGATGATTCAAAGAGCGAATTTCCAGCCCTTCTCCCAAATATTTCTATCCTTCTTCCTATCCAATCATCAAATGCGTGACTCCGTCACTTATCCCATATATATAATTTATATAATACACGGGATGTATTTACACAAAAATGATCCAAAATATTTACTTCAATTACAAAATTATTTTTTCCGTAGGTTGTTTTCACACCTGAAGAGGATCCAAACAGAGGAATGAATTGCCATGATATAGTTTAATAAATAAATAATTTTAATTCTCACTAATTTTGGCTGTAATTTCTCGCCTCCGTCATTCGAGGTACGGTCAGAATGATTATAAAAATAGACTTTTAAAACACAGTACTACATGAAATCAGAGCTGAATAGAGGTCACTGCTGATGGTAAAAAGACCAAAATTGTAGTGATTTAATTTTTCATACTTGTACTCCAAGTTAATTCTTCAGGGGGAAAGAGAATTTTCATTTTCTGCAATAAAAGGTCGTAGCCACATAAAGCTCTTGCTGGAGGAAACAAGACAAGATTAGAAGAAACGGATCAAATTTTACAAGGAGAAGCAAAGGAAGTCTTTCTGCGCACTCTACATCATCATTTTTTCTAAAAAAAAAAATATGGATGAAATCCTTACTGTCACATGTGAATATGTACAACCGTTAACGGTTAATTTATGATATATTTGGTAACAAAATCAATTTGTCCACTTTTACCATCAAAACAAACAATAAAATACTTCAGAAACAGTTCAGATTTTCTGTACATTGCACGTGTTTGTTTGTTTGTTTGTTAAGGTAAAAGCTTTTAACCTGTAAAATGATCTCGACTTTCTTTACAGCAGTTTATTTGTTTATGGAAATTATTTCCCTTTCCTCCCTGTTTTACAGTCCCGTGTAAGGTCGTGTTATGGCCTCCTAGGACAGTTCACCTTGGTCTCCCACATTCTCACTCCCATCCTCTCTCAGGTGGTCCTCCTCCTCCACGTTATCCAGCCATCCAGTCCTTGACCTCCAACCTCCTCAAATTTTTTCTTTACATCGCTGTTTCCTCGTCATTCTTTCTGCTCGTCATTACAATCACAGTCCGTTGCTGTCCATTTCCACCATTACATCTGGCTTCGTCATACACACAATTTATTTCTGTATTACTTCCTTTTCACAAAAAAAAATACACCATCATTTGCCGAGCCTTAGATTTTTGTATCTTCCTTCTCCGGCCTGCTTAACAGCAAACCTTATGTTTCGTGAAACAATGCACGTTAACCCTCCATTTCACAAACAATCCACCGTCATTCACCGAGCCTTAGATTTTTGTATCTTCCTTTTCCGGCCTGTGTAAAAGCTAACCTTCATGTTTCGTGAAACAATGCATGTTAACCCTCCATTTCACAAACAATCCACCGTCATTCGCCGAGCCTTAGATTTTTGTATCTTCCTTCTCCGGCCTGCTTAACAGCTAACCTTATGTTTTGTGAAACCATTGCACGTTCACCCTCCATTTCACAAACAATACACAGTCATTCGCCAAGCCTTAGATTTTTGTATCTTCCTTCCCCGGCCTGCTATAACCTTATGTTTCGTGAAACCATTGCACATTCACCCTCCATTTCACAAACAATGCACCATCATTCACCGAGCCTTAGATTTTTGTATCTTCCTTCCCTGGCCTGCGTAACAGCAAACCTTATGTTTCGTGAAACCATTGCACGTTCACCCTCCATTTCACAAACAATCCACCGTCATTCACCGAGCCTTAGATTTTTGTATCTTCCTTCCCCGGCCTGCTTAACAGCAAACCTTATGTTTCGTGAAACCATTGCACGTTCACCCTCCATTTCACAAACAATCCACCGTCATTCACCGAGCCTTAGATTTTTGTATCTTCCTTCTCCGGCCTGCTTAACAGCAAACCTTATGTTTCATGAAACCATTGCACGTTCACCCTCCATTTCACAAACAATCCACCGTCATTCGCCGAGCCTTAGATTTTTGTATCTTCCTTCTCCGGCCTGCTTAACAGCAAACCTTATGTTTCGTGAAACCATTGCACGTTCACCCTCCATTTCACAAACAATCCACCGTCATTCACCGAGCCTTAGATTTTTGTATCTTCCTTCTCCGGCCTGCTTAACAGCTAACCTTATGTTTCGTGAAACAATGCATGTTCACCCTCCGTTTCACAAACAATCCACCGTCATTCACTGAGCCTTAGATTTTTGTATCTTCCTTCCCCGGCCTGCTTAACAGCAAACCTTATGTTTCATGAAACCATTGCACGTTCACCCTCCATTTCACAAACAATCCACAGTCATTCGCCGAGCCTTAGATTTTTGTATCTTCCTTCCCCGGCCTGCTTAACAGCTAACCTTCATGTTTCATGAAACCATTGCACGTTCACCCTCCATTTCACAAACAATCCACCGTCATTCGCCGAGCCTTAGATTTTTGTATCTTCCTTCCCTGGCCTGCTTAACAGCAAACCTTATGTTTTGTGAAACAATACACCATCATTCGCCGAGCCTTAGATTTTTGTATCTTCCTTCCCCAGCCTGCTTAACAGCAAACCTTCATGTTTCATGAAACCATTGCACGTTCACCCTCCATTTCACAAACAATCCACCGTCATTCGCCAAGCCTTAGATTTTTGTATCTTCCTTCCCTGGCCTGCTTAACAGCAAACCTTATGTTTCATGAAACCATTGCACGTTCACCCTCCATTTCACAAACAATCCACCGTCATTCGCCGAGCCTTAGATTTTTGTATCTTCCTTCCCCAGCCTGCTTAACAGCAAACCTTCATGTTTCATGAAACCATTGCACGTTCACCCTCCGTTTCACAAACAATCCACCGTCATTCGCCGAGCCTTAGATTTTTGCATCTTCCTTCTCCGGCCTGCGTAACAGCAAACCTTATGTTTCATGAAACCATTGCACGTTCACCCTCCGTTTCACAAACAATCCACCGTCATTCGCCGAGCCTTAGATTTTTGCATCTTCCTTCCCCGGCCTGCTTAACAGCAAACCTTATGTTTTGTGAAACAATGCACCATCATTCGCCGAGCCTTAGATTTTTGTATCTTCCTTCCCTGGCCTGCTTAACAGCAAACCTTATGTTTCGTGAAACCATTGCACGTTCACCCTCCATTTCACAAACAATCCACCGTCATTCGCCGAGCCTTAGATTTTTGTATCTTCCTTCCCCGGCCTGCTTAACAGCTAACCTTATGTTTCATGAAACCATTGCACGTTCACCCTCCATTTCACAAACAATCCACCGTCATTCGCCGAGCCTTAGATTTTTGTATCTTCCTTCCCCGGCCTGCTTAACAGCAAACCTTATGTTTTGTGAAACAATGCACGTTCACCCTCCATTTCACAGTCATTTGCCGAGCCTTAGATTTTTGTATCTTCCTTCTCCGGCCTGCTTAACAGCAAACCTTATGTTTTGTGAAACAATTCATGTTCACCCTCCCTCACGCCATAATAATAGTAACATTGTGTTACACAATATTGCTGGCCTTGTGTGACAAAGTGGCTGATGTCACTCACAACAAACACTAACACAAACACACACACAAGTCCTGGGATCGGATCCTGTCATGGGCTCGGTTGTTTGTGCAGTAATCCTCACAAAAACTGTGATTAAGACTGGTCGGAGACTCGGTACACCGACCACATGACAGTCCAAATTCGCAAAGGTCCTCAGTGGACTGTAGAGAGAGCCACGGAAGAAATTAAATTAAAATATGTATTTTTACCAATTTATTATTAAAAAAATTTAAAAACTGTTTGAAGATAGAATATATGGAAAGCACCACCTTTGTTTTAAAAAAAAAGACACCCTTAAAACCTCCAAAAACATTAGATACACGTCTAAAAGGAGTACTTTTTTCATGGAAAATGCTTCTACCCAGTGTGCATCATGTTCCCCCCTGTGTTACTTATCGGTTTCATGAATCGTGTTTTTTCCGGCGTGCACCGAGCCTTGTTGAACATTCCGATACTGGAAGAAGTCGGCCCTTCTTCAAGTATTGTACATGTGTGTGCGTACCTCACCTTTGGTTACATACTTTTAAAAAAACAACAAATTATTCAAAAAGTGAGAAAGGAGGTTTTTACCTTAAAAATTTTGTCCCCCATGTTTCCTTTATTCCTTACAGTTTATTTGCAACATTCAAGGTTGACTACCAGACTATTCTTCCTTGACACATGATGGATTTTTTTTTTCTTTTTTGTATCGTGACATGGTCAGAATGAAAAACTCTCGTTCGGCCTTAATCCAAGTGTTTTTTTTTGACTGTGACTACCACAAACATGGAAAAGATTCTTTACAATTTGCCTTGTTAAATTTATAAGTAGGCATAAGTTGTTAAATAATAGTCAGTTTGGAATTAGGGAAGGGATTGTCAACTATAAATCCCAACAACAGAGTTTGTGCACACTGTTTTAAGCAAAACAGACTTAAAAGAGAAGGTGTTAGGAACGTTTTTAGTCCTCACAAAGGTGTTTGACACGGTAAATAATGAAATTCACTGCAAATAGAAAACAAAAACTGTAAGTATATTTAATCCGAGGTGTTGGGTTAAAATGAATCAAGTCATATCTTTATAATTGACAGTAGCATATCAAAATTATTTTTAGAGACAACTTACTATTGAGCAATTTTCAATATAAAATAGATAAGGTAGCTTGTGGTGTCCTGCAAGGCTCCATTTTGGGTCCCTCTACTTTTTATTTTATATATAAGTGACATATCAGCAATTTGAAGTGGTTTTTTGACTGTGACTAGCACAAACATGGAAAATATTATGTACAATTGACGTGTTAAATTTATAAGTAGGCATAATAATAATCAGTATGGGGTTAGGGAAGGGATTGTCAACTATAGATGCTTTCACAGGGTCTGTGTACACTGTTTAAAACAAAATGGACATAAAAGAGAGGGTATTAGGAACGTTTTTAGTCCTGAAAAAGGTGTTTGACATGGTAAATAATGAAATTCACTGCAAAAAGAAAACAAAAACTGTAAGTATATGCAATCCGAGGTGTTGGGTTAAAACTAATCAAGTCATATCATTATAATTGTCAGCAGTATACCAAAATTATTTTTAGAGACGACTTACTATTGGGCAGGTTTCAATATAAAATAGATAAGATAGCTCGTGGTGTCCTGCAAGGCTCCATTTTGGGTCCCTCTACTTTTTATTTTACATATACGTGACATATCAGCAATTTGAAGTGGTTTTTTGACTGTGACTAGCACAAATATGGAAAATATTATGTACAATTGACGTGTTAAATTTATAAGTAGGCATAATAATAATAATCAGTATGGGGTTAGGGAAGGGATTGTCAACTATAGATGCTTTCACAGGGTCCACGTACACTGTTTAAAACAAAATGGACATAAAAGAGAGGGTATTAGGAACGTTTTTAGTCCTCACAAAGGTGTTTGACATGGTAAATAATGAAATTCACTGCAAATAGAAAACAAAAACTGTAAGTATATGCAATCCGAGGTGTTGGGTTAAAACTAATCAAGTCATATCATTAAAATTGTCAGCAGTATACCAAAATTATTTTTAGAGACGACTTACTATTGAGCAATTTTCAATATAAAATAGATAAGGTAGCTTGTGGTGTCCTGCAAGGCTCAATTTTGGGTCCCTCTACTTTTTATTTTACATATACGTGATATATCAGCAATTTGAAGTGGAAAACATGGAAAAAATTCTTTACAATTGGCTTCTTAAATTTATAAGTAGGCACAAGGTTGTTGAATAATAATCAGTATGGAGTTAGGGAAGGGATTGTCAACTATAGATGACATCACAGAGTCCGCGTACACTGTTTAAAACATTACGGACGTAAAAGAGAGGGAATTAGGATCGTTTTTAGTCCTGAAAAAGGCGTTTGACATATTTTTTCGATTAGCCATCTCCGACATGATATTACATTGAGCGTCCTGCAAGTAATATCGTTACATCTCACTGTTGGGATATCAAAATGAGGGAACCCTAGGTGAGTTTCACAAAATTCATTTCGCCAGAAAAATAAAAGAGAGAGAGAAGAGAGAAAGAAAGAAAGAGAGAGAGAGAGAGAGAGAGAGAGAGAGAGAGAGAACAGATAGAGAGAATGGAGGGGTAGAAGAGGGAGAGGGGGGAAGGAGACAGACAGAGAGAGAGAGAGAAATGAAATAGAGAGGAGGTAGAGAAAATGGAGGGGCAGAAGAGAGAGAGAGAAGAGAGAGAGAGAGAGAGAGAGAGAGAAATGAAATATAGAAGAGATAGAGAGAATGGACGGGGCAGAAGAGAGAGAGGAAAGAGACAGACAGAGAGAGAGAGATAAGAGATAGAGAGAGAGAAATAGAGAAAAGAGAGAGAAATGAAAGAGGGAGAAGAGAGAAAGAAAGAGATAAAAGAAAGTGATAGAGCGAAAAGGTGAGAAAAGAGAGAGAAACGAAAGAGGGAGAAGAGAGAAAAGAGAGAGAAATGAAAGAGGGAGAAGAGAGAAAGAAAGAGATAAAAGAAAGAGATAGAGCGAAAGGTCAGAAAATAGAGAAAAGAGAGAGAAACGAAAGAGGGAGAAGAGAGAAAATAGAGAAAAGAGAGAGAAACGAAAGAGGGAGAAGAGAGAAAATAGAGAAAAGAGAGAGAAATGAAAGAGGGAGAAGAAAGAAAGAGATAAAAAGAGAGAGAGAATGAGAGAGACGAGGAAGAGGAAAGAGAGAGAAAGAAAAGAGAGAAATGAAAGTGAGAGAAAATAGAGAAAAGAGAGAGAGAAATGAAAGAGGGAGAAGAAAGAAAGAAAGAGATAAACGAGAGAGAGAGAAAGAGAAAGACGAGAAAGAGTGAAGAGAGAGAGAGAATGGGGAGGAGAGAGAGAAGACAAGGAAAGATAGAAGAGAGTGTAGAGAGAGAGAGACAAGGGTTAACCCTATATTCCACTGTCTCTATCTCTCTCTCTTAAGAGAAAGCAATTGTCCAACATGAAGGGATATTTAGTGAGTGACCTGAGGGGGTTGAGGATTGCGGCCAGTGGGACACCTGCCTGCGATCTATACCCGGGGTTTCTGGGGCGCGCGTGGCGCGGGACAAAAGCCCGCCTTTAATGGACCTCTTCGTGACCAGGTCAACGGTTATAAAAAGGAAAGCAGAGAAAGGAACAACACATTACCAAATAACACGTAGAACAGCAAAAATTAATAACATAAATAAAACAACGTTCTTTGCTCGGCCCATTTAAAAAAAGATTACATGTACGACAAGAATTCAAACAACCTTTAATACATAATCAGGGTTGAAGATCGAGGAAAGGAAAGCAGAAATCAAGAAAGGAGTAAGACAAGGATGTCCCATGCTGTTTAACTTACATATGGAACAGACGAAGATGATGTAAGTTTCAACGAAATATGGAAAAACTGCAAGGGGAGAAAAGAAATAAAAACCCTACGATAGTCGGAAGATTACTGAACCTACAATTAGACCAAAATTTAAAAGAAAAAGGGGGAAAACTTATAACAGAATACATACAACACAACACAACAAAACCGTTAAAAGAAACTGATCAAGACAAGGTCGAGGATTTTCCGACTATGTATATTCTGGGATTCGAGAAAGGAAACAAGGAATATACATAACCTCAGCTGCTGAAGACAGACAGACGGGGGGCAGCAGCAGTAATAATTGGAATTGAAGACCCAAGAAGAAGAAGAAGAAGAAGAAAATAATAATAAGGCAGAAATCAGGTAAGGAGTAAGAACAATTGATGGATGTCAGTCATATGTCCTTTAACTTATATATATAAAAAACAGGGGATAATGAAAGATAAAACGGAATATGGGGGGAAAAAATCATACTGCAAGGAGGGAGAAGAATTGAAAACCCTACGCTTTGGCGATGATATTGTAGTATTAGGGGGGAGTCAGAAGAAGAAGAACAAGACTTGAGAAAACCATAATAAATGGCATGGACGTTGGTGGTCCTGGAGAGGGAGAGAGGGAGAGAGAGAGGAAGAGTTCAATAAGAGGATTAATAGAGAGGGAAAATCAAGGTGATGGAGGAGTGTCTTTATGGGGAAATCTTGGAATTATCCTCCTTTTGTGGTGACCGAATAACATAATGTCTTATGGATTAAAAGTATTAATAAATGTTCCATAAAGAAACATGTGTAGATAAGTGAATTAATAATTAAGTTTTTGGCTTATTGATCATCCACACACACACACAGACATATGGTGTATGTTGTTAGATAAGAAGGTGAATGTTTCTTCCTCGGGGCTGACTCCATGTTTGCAAAGATCATAGAGCAGAGAGCAGAGAGCAGAGCAGAGCAGAGATATTAGATAAGCGCAGACCCCCCACGGCCAGAGGTTATGTTATCTCCTCGCTCCTTGACCTCTTGCGGCGGGTGACAATATATTTATTTCTTTTTCTTCTTCTTTCTTTCTTACACAGACAACGGAGCGCATGATGTTGGAAAGATCCCTGCTCCTTCCTTCCTTCCTGACTCCCTCAAGATAAGATGGCGGAAAGAGTCTCGTTGCTGTTGGAAACGTTCAAGTAACTTCACCATTCTCTTTGTTACTCTGCTTTCTCTCTCTCTCTCTCTCTCTCTCTCTCTCTCTCTCTCTCTCTCTCTCTCTCTCTCTCTCTCTCTCTCTCTCTCGCGGTAAACCTAACTTGTTGGTTTGGATCCCTTTCGGATATCCTTCTCTCTTGTCTGTTTGTCTGCGATCCTTCTTAACGATTTCCTTCTCTCTACCGTTCTCTCTCTTTCACTCTTTGCTCTCCCTCTCTCTCCGTCAGTCTCTCTATATGTCTGTCTCTCTGTTTCTCTCTGTATGTCTGTAACTCTTTTTGTCTCTGTAGGTCTGTCTCTGTATGTCTGTCTCTGTATGTCTGTCTCTGTATGTCTGTACCTCTTTTTGTCTCTGTAGGTATGTCTCTGTATGTCTGTAACTCTGTTTCTCTCTGTATGTCTGTCTCTGTATGTCTGTACCTCTTTTTGTCTCTGTAGGTATGTCTTCTGTATGTCTGTAACTCTGTTTCCTCTGTATCTCGGTTTCTCTCTGTATGTCTGTACCTCTTTTTGTCTCTGTATGTCTGTAACTCTATTTCCTCTGTATCTCTGTTTCTCTCCGTATGTCTGTACCTCTTTTTGTCTCTGTAGGTCTGTCTCTGTATGTCTGTAACTCTGTTTCCTCTGTATCTCTGTTTCTCTCTGTATGTCTGCATCTCTGTTTATCTCTATATGTCTGTAACTCTATTTCCTCTGTAACTCTGTTTCTCCCTGTATCTCTGTTTCTCTCTCTGTATGTCTATATCTCTGTTTCTCTCTGTATGTCTGTCCTTCTCTGTTTGTCTCTGTATGTCTGTCTTTCTCTCTGCTTCTCTCAGTATGCCTGTCTGTCTGGCTGTCTGCCCTTATCTGTCCGTCTCTCTCATTGTCTGCCTCTCTCTATGTCTTTCGCTATATCTCTGTCTGTCTGTCTGTCTCTCTGTATCTTTCTCTGTTATCCTCTCTGTTTCTCTCTGTACGTTTGTCTGAGTCCATCCCTGTCTCTCTCTCTGTATGTGTCCCTGCATGCCCCTTTGTCTGACTCCCTGCATGTCTCCCGCTGTATCTCTGTCTGTCTCTCACTCGCCCTTTCTCTGCCTTCCCCCCCCTTCCTTCCCCACACTCCTCTCCCACTCTCTCACTCTCACTCTTCGGCACAAACTTAACCTGTCTGCCTGCTTTGCTTTCTCTGATATCCTCCTCCCTGTTGTTTCGCTGTTTCCTCATAACCTTTTCCCCCTCCCTTATTTCCCCCTCAGACAATGCAATACCTGAAGAAAATTCCACAACTGCTGCACCCTGGAATTGTCGAGGAAGTTCGTCAACAGCGCCTAATTGGACGTCGACGTCGAAAACGGAACACGGTTAAAATTATTTTAACGACGGTGGTGGAAATCGCAGGCCCGGGCCCAGGCAGGTCCTCAGGTGATCCTTGAGCGGCGAGGATGATGTGACGTCATCTGCCGAAAACGTAAGTCGTGGATTTTCAATTAAACAAATACCGTAAATTTGGTTCCTTTATTGAACTACGTCTTTTTCTAGTTGCCCTGAATTTTCTCCTCCTGGGAACCAGGTCCAATATTAACCAGGGGACATTTGGGGGGCGGGGGGCGGGAGGAGAGGCAAGGACCGCACTCAAATTCTATAGACGCTTAAAAATAATCATCCAACCATGACTTAGAATTTTGCAGAATATATATATATATAAGGTCATTATTAAGCGTTTACAGAATTCGAGTGCGGTCCTTGCCTCTCCTCTCCTCCCCCAATTGTCCCCGCGAGGCCTTGACGACTCGGCTGTTTTTTTTGAAGGGTTCCTCCTCTCCCGCTAATGAGCCAGGTTCCTCTCACCTTCCACTACACTCCACAGGCCGCCACCGCAGAAGATAGGAATATATATACATGTCTACAACATCCCGCCCCCAACCCCCATAACAGCTGTGAAAAATAAATTATTCTTTTCATCCCATCAAACAGAGCGTCATCATTGTGACCGGATGTAATTATAAAATAGTTGTGGGGAGGGGGGGCAGGCACGCACGCACATTAACCCGCCCTGCGCAAGCCTTTTCAATTCTACGTAGCTACCACGCCTTCCTTAATCCGTTTAGCGCGTTCCATCCCTCGGCCTCCCTCTCCTTTTAACTTCCCTCTAACACTAATTTTCTTTATTTCTTTCTTTCTTTTTTTCTTTCGTTTCTTTCTTTTGTTTGTTTGCTTGTTTCTTTGTTTCTTTCTTTCTTTCGTTTCTTTCTTTTCTTTTCTTTTCTTTTCTTTTCTTTTCTTTTCTTTGTTTGTTTTTTCTTTCTTTTCTTTTCTTTCTTTGTTTCTTTTCTTTTCTTTGTTTCTTTTCTTTCTTTGTTTCTTTCTTCATTTTCTTTTCTTTCTTTGTTTCTTTCTTTCTTTTCTTTTCTTTTCTTTCTTTGTTTCTTTTCTTTCTTTATTTTCTTTCTTTGTTTCTTTCTTCATTTTCTTTTCTTTCTTCATTTTCTTTTGTTTCTTTCTTCATTTTCTTTTCTTTCTTCATTTTCTTTTCTTTCTTTGTTTCTTTCTTCATTTTCTTTTCTTTCTTTGTTTCTTTCTTCATTTTCTTTTCTTTCTTCATTTTCTTTTCTTTCTTCATTTTCTTTTCTTTCTTTGTTTCTTTCTTTTCTTTTCTTTTCTTTTCTTTTCTTTTCTTTTCTTTCTTTATTTTCTTGTCTTTCTTCATTTTCTTTTCTTTTCTTTCTTCATTTTCTTTTCTTTCTTCATTTTCTTTTCTTTCTTCATTTTCTTTTCTTTCTTCATTTTCTTTTCTTTCTTCATTTTCTTTTCTTTCTTTGTTTCTTTGTTTCTTTATCCATTTTCTTTTCTTTCTTCATTTTCTTTTCTTTCTTTGTTTCTTTCTTTTCTTTTCTTTCTTTTCTTTCTTTGTTTCTGTCTTCATTTTCTTTTCTTTCTTCATTTTCTTTTCTTTCTTTGTTTCTTTTTCTTCATTTTCTTTTCTTTCTTCATTTTCTTTTCTTTCTTTGTTTCTTTCTTTCTTATCTTTCGTTCTTTATTTTCTTTTCTTTCTTTGTTTCTTTCTTTTCTATCTTTCTTTCTTTTTGCCCTTCAATTCTAATTACTGCTCACTTTCTTCTGTAGATAACGATAGTACTGAAGAAATAAGACCTTCATGCACATGCGCTTCAGAATGAGAAGGAAGGGAATTTTTTTTTATATATTACAGCTGATCTGTGGGCGAAAATTTCGCGGCTAGGAAGAAATTGGATCGAATTATCCTAAAACCGAAAAAGAAATGTTCAAACCGAGGTACATTTTTGAAGGTCAATACTTGAAGGGCGGCCAGAGGAAGATCATCTGTTGAAAGAGAGAGAGAGTGTTATCTCACACAAGATGTTGCGAGGGTCACGGGATGGCGAGGCAGGGAGGTCAAGGTCCTCCTCACAGCTGCTTCACCATGGCAACCGACGGGAAGTTCCCTCACCTCGGCGACGCTCAAATTTAAGTGTTAGGTGAGGTCGCCGCAGGAAAGCAGGATGGCGGGTGAGCGGCGCAGGAGAAGTACGCGGAGGGACGACGACGAGTACTGAGCCCAGGGGAGCAACAGCCGTTGGATAGCGCCCTGTTGACAACGTTCAGAGCAACACAGGAAGCATTAGTAATAACATAATTATACGCATACCGAAGAGTACAATCAGTTAAGCATCCCTCATGCGTGCAAAAATATTTAACGAAAATAGTATACAGGAGGATGGAACGTCGGCGAATACAATGTGAGTTAGGAAAAAAGATCAGAAGCAATATTGACTCTGCGGCGGCTAATTTTAGAAGAAAAAAAACAAACTAAACAGGTCTACCTACGTTCATGACATTTGTAGATTTCGAAGAGAGAAAAAAAAAGAAGCCTTTGATAATGTGAACTTGGAAAACACTATTAAGATTTTTTTTAAGATAAGAGGGGAAATTAAAAACCTCTACAGGTGACAGGCAGCAGCAGCAGCAGTAATTAGAATAGAAGATCAATAAGCTTTTTAATTTCTATAGAAAATTTGGCCTATTTTTGTATAATCAGATTAATTTTGAATTTTAAAGTTATATTTTAAGAGTTAACTTATATATAAAATAAAAAGGCGATATGAGGATTATTAGACAGGGGAAACCAAGGTGATGCAGTACAGTAGTAGAGGAGAGGGATGAAGAATGGAATAGCAAAGGTTGTTAGTAATAATAATAATAATAATAATAATGGACGAGGAGAAATCAGTGTCCAACCAATATTCTTCTATTCGGCGTTGGTTTCAGTAACGGTAGGAGGAGAAGGAGATGAAGGAGGAAGAGATGAAGAAGAGGAGGAGGAGATGGAGGGGGAGTAGGAGAAGGAGATGAAGGGGAGGAGGAGATGGAGGAGGAAGAGGAGAAGGAGATGAGAGGAGGAGAGGAGGAGAGGAGAAGGAGAGGAAGGAGGAGAGGAGAGGAGGAGGAGAGGAGAGGAGGAGAAGGAGATGAAGGAGGAGAAGGAGATGAGGAGGAGAAGGAGATGAAGAGGAGGAGGAGAGGAGGAGGAGAGGAGAGGAGGAGAAGGAGGAGGAGGAAGAGGAGAAGGAGATGAAGGAGGAGAAGGATATGAGGAGGAGGAGAAGGAGATGAGGAGGAGAAGGAGATGAAGGAGGAGAAGGAGATGAAGGAGGAGAAGGAGATGAAGGAGGAGGAGATGGAGGAGGAGGAGATGAGGAGGAGGAGATGAAGAAGAGGAGGAGAGAAGGAGAGGAGGAGAGAGAAGGAGAGAGGAGGAGAAGGAGATGAAGAGGAGGAGGAGGAGATGAAAGAGGAGAAGGAGATGGAGGAGGAGAAGTAGATGGAGGAAGAGGAGGAGATGGAGGAGGAGAAGGAGATGTGGAGGAGGAGAAGGAGATGAAGAGGAGGAGGAGATGGGAGGAGAAGGAGATGAAGGAGGAGGAGGAGATGAAGGAGGAGAAGGAGATGAAGGGGAGGAGGAGATAGAGGAGGAGAAGGAGATGAAGGAGGAGATGGAGGAGAAGGAGGAGGAGGAGGAGAAGGAGGAGGAAGAGGAGGAGAGATCACCTGTTTAAATTACAAGCAAGGAACCCAAAAAAAACAGAGACGTTGGAAAAATACTCATTCCTAAATAGGACAATTGATAATGACTGGAACAATCTGCCTGCAGGAGTGTTTTTTTTAGGGGGGAAGAACTTCCCTCTAACAGAAACGAAAATTTTCCAATCAATCTAAGTTTAGTGCAGTGCAGTGACGTCATCAGCGCTGCCAAATCCTCTATACTACAGTGAAATATATTTCCAGTTATTTTTTCTGGCAAAAACAATACTATTCTTCTTTTTTTTAAAAAAAAATCTTTTCGTATAATATGATTCCACACTTATTTATTTATATTGAATATAATTATACTTTCAACTATAGGGTTTAAATATGGTCCTTACGACCAGATTATTAATTGTTGTTTAAGTTCTATGTGTGTATCTGCCACCGGGGAAGCGGCTAAGCCATTTGTAGATTTAATAAATACAATACAATGTTGTCCCTTTATATTGCTTACCCTGTGGGTTTAAGGGATAATGCGAGGTGATATTGAAGCCGCTTGAAGGTGTGTTTTTGTTTGTCGTTTTCCGGGTTTCAGCAAGTGAGATTGGTTGGCGCGTCCGTTATCTTTGGAAGCTGAGGGCGACGCCGGGCGCCGAACCTTCACGGAACGTCGCCGTCTCCTGGCAGCCGCCTCCGTCGCCGCCATGCAAGAACCCGCAAATAGCGCTAACGAGCAACCTCCATCACGAGACAAGGCCGAGGAACCCTCTACGGCGCCGTCCAGGTTGACACTTAGTCACAGGTGAGTGGGATGAAGGAGAGACTAAAGTGGGTCGGGGCTGCTGCATCTTTATTCCTGGCTCTCGCAATCCCCTGCACACAGCAGCTCATAACTGCAAGGCCGACGCCATGAACCACTTGCGTCGCGGCGCAAATAGGAGTGACGGCGCGTAAATATACGTAAAATACAAGGAGTGGAGGAGGAGGACCACCTAATTCTGCCGGGTAAATAATTAAAGAGATTCACTAAGGCGTTCCTCAAGGTTCCATCTTATGCCTGTTTTCTATCTTTTTCTCCTCCTAAGCCTTTGATAACACGTCCTCTGCAAAAGGGCATCACGGACTAACAATAAAAAGGCAATACAATACCTCAAAAATTGTAGGTTTAAACCAATTCTGCCAGGTAAATAATTAGGAGATGATGATTCGTTCACAAAGGCGTTCCTCAAGGTTCCATCTTAGGCCGCTTTCTATATTCTGCTTTTCCTAAGTTCTTTAATAACACATCCTTCTGCAAAAGGCTTAAGGGCAATACAAACCTTCAAAAGTTATAGCTTTAAACCAATTCGGCCAGGTAAATAATTAGGAGATGACGATTCGTTCACTAAGGAGTTCCTCAAGGTTCCATCTTATGCCTGTTTTCTATCTTTTACTTCTCCTTAGCCCTTAATAACACATCCTCCGCAAAAGGCTTAAGGGCAATACTACCCTGAAAAGTTAGGAGATGATTCGTTCACTAAGGAGTTCCTCAAGGTTCCATCTTACGCCCGTTTTCTATCTTTTGCTTCTCCTTAGTCCTTAAATAACACATCCTCTGCTAAAGGGCATCACGGACTAACAATAAAAGGGCAATACAATCCCTCTCAAAAATTGTAGCTTATAAACCAATTCAGCTAGGTAAATAATTAGGAGATGATGATTCGTTAACAAAGGCGTTCCTCAAGGTTCCATCTTATGCTCCTTTCTATATTTTACTTCTCCTAAGCCCTTAATAACACATCCTCAGAAAAGGCTTAAGGGCAATACTACCCTGAAAAGTTAGGAGATGATTTTTCACTAAGGAGTTCCTCAAGGTTCCATCTTATGCCTGTTTCATATTTTTTACTTCTCCTAAGCCCTTAATAACACATCCTCCGCAAAAGGGCATCACGGACTAACAATAAAATGGTAATACAATCCCTCAAAGGTTGTAGCATTAAACCAATTCAGCTAGAAAAATAATTACGAGATGACGATTCGTTCACTAAGGAGTTCCTCAAGGTTCCATCTTACGCCCCTTTCTATATTTTGCTTTTCCTAAGCCCTTAATAACACATCCTTCTGCAAAAGGGCATCGCGGACTAACAATAAAAGGGCAATACAAACCCTCAAAAGTTGTAGCTTTAAACCAATTCAGCTAGGTAAATAATTAGGAGATGATGATTCGTTCACTCAGGAGTTCCTCAAGGTTCCATCTTAAGTCTGTTTCTATCTTTTGCTCCTAAGCCCTTAATAACACATCCTCCGCAAAAGGCTTAAGGGCAATACTACCCTGAAAAGTTAGGAGATGATTCGTTCACTAAGGAGTTCCTCAAGGTTCCATCTTATGCCCGTTTTCTATCCTTTGCTTCTCTAAAGTCTTTAATAATAAAACATCCTCTACAAAACGTATCACGGAATAACAATAAAAGGGCAAATAAAACCTTCAAAAGTTGTAGCTTTAAACCAATTCATCTAGGTAAATAATTAGAAGATGATGATTCATTCACAAAGGAGTTCCTCAAGGTTCCATCTCACGCCCGTTTTCTATCTTTTGCTTCTCCTAAGCCCTTAATAACACATCCTCTGCAAAAGGGCATCGCGGAATAACAATAAAAGGGTAATACAATCCCCACTCAAAGGTTGTAGCTAGGTAAATAATTAGGATATGATGATTATTCATTCACAAAGGCGTCCCTCAAGGTTCCATCTTACGCCCCCCCCCCTCTTTTCAATCTTTTCGCTTGTCCTAGGCCTCAATAAGCGGATTAACAATCAAAGGGCAGACGATAGGCTTGTAACAACTGCTTGGAAGAGGTAAACATAGTTTTTAGGGAGAATATAGGACCTTGAGGGACGCCAGAATCCGCCGAATTGAGGAAAAATTATGTAGGATCTTGATTTCTCCTCGTGTATTGTTGTTTGTATTATTGCTGCTGTAGTGTTCGTAGTTGTTAATTAATAATAAACTACGAGGTGACTGGGAGAGAGGATAATGTGGGGCCTGTGATTCAGTCACGCGGAGACCTCGTGAGTGAGGGAACAATGCACGGGAAATGGCTTATTATTGAACGACAACCTGCTGCTAAATTTAGCCAGACTCGCCTTGACATCCACAGCCTCTCATCCTCCTTATCTCTACGGCTCCTCTACAACCACTTGCAGTCGCTTCCCGGGAAGGAAGGAAGGCGGGAGGGAGAAAAATAATTAAATACAAAAAAAAGCAAGTATAGCAAAAAAGAAAAAAAACGAAAATGAGAACCGTAAATACAAGAAAAATTAAACAGGTAAATTAGAAAAAATAGTAAAATGCTAAAAATTAATAATCATAATAATAAATGAAAGGGGAATATAACGACTATGGAAATGAAGAAGAGTGTAAATATTGAAAAAAGCAGAAAATTAAATACAAAATAGCAAAAAAAAATACGAAAATGAGAACAGTAAATACAAAAAAAAATTACACAAATAAATTATAAATGAAAAAAAGCAAAATGAAAAAAATTAATAAACATAGGGGAACAAAGGAGAATATACGCAATATAACGTGATGATTGACTATACTAATGAATAAGACTGTAAATATTGAAAAAAAGGAAAATAAATTATAGCAAAATATACGAAATTGAGAACCGTAAATAGAAGAAAAATTACACTAGTAAATTATACAAAAAAAGAAAAATGAAAAAATTAATAAAGATAATCAATGAAAAGGGGAATATACGCAATATAACGTGATAAATGACTATGCAAATGAATAAGACTGTAAATATTGAAAAAACAGAAAATTAAATTATAGCAAAAAAAAACGAAAATGAAAACCGTGAATAGAAGAAAAATTAAACAAGTAAATTATAAGAAAAAAAGCAAATGAAAAAATTAATAAACATAATGAATGAAAGGGGAATATAACGAGATAATCGACTATGGAAATGAATAAGAGTGTAAATATTGAAAAAAAAAGAAAATTAAATACAAAATAAATTATAGAAAAAAATACGAAAATAAGAACCGTAAATACAAGAAAAATTACACAAGTAAATTAGAAATAAAAACAAAATGAAAAAAGTAATAAGCATAATCAATGAAAAGTGGAATATACGCAATATAACGTGATGATTGACTATACTAATGAATAAGAGTGAAAAGGGAAAAAAGGGAAAAAAAAGTAAATTAAATTATAGAAAAAAAAATACGACGGTAAAAACCGTAAATACAAGAAAAATTACACAAGTAAATTATAAAAAAAGGCAAAATGAAAAAATTAATAAACATAGGGGAACAAAGGAGAATATACGCAATATAACGTGATAAATGACTATGCAAATGAATAAGACTGTAAATATTGAAAAAAATAGAAAAATAAATTATAGCAAACAAAATACGAAAATGAAAACCGTAAATACAAGAAAAATTAAACAAGTAAATTATATAAAAAAGCAAAATGAAAAAAATTAATAAAGATAATCAATGAAAAGGGGAATATAACGAGATAATCGACTATGGAAATGAATAAGAGTGTAAATATTGAAAAAAAAGAAAAATAAATTATAGCAAAAAAATACGAAAATGAAAACCGTAAATACAAGAAAAATTACACAAGTAAATTATTAAAAAAGGCAAAATGAAAAAATTAATAAACATAGGGGAACAAAGGAGAATATACGCAATATAACGTGATAAATGACTATGCAAATGAATAAGACTGTAAATATTGAAAAAAAAGAAAAATAAATTATAGCAAAAAAAACGAAAATGAAAACCGTAAATACAAGAAAAATTACACAAGTAAATTATAAAAGAAGGCAAAATGCAAAAAATTAATAAGCATAATCAATGAAAAGGGAAATATACGCAATATAACGTGATGATTGACTATACTAATGAAAAGGAGTGTAAATATTGAAAAAAAAAGAAAATGAAATTATAGCAAAAAAAATACGAAAATAATAACCGTAAATACAAGAAAAATTAAACAAGTAAATTATAAAAAAAGGCAAAATGAAAAAATTAATAAACATAATCAATGAAAGGGGAATATAACGTGATAATTGGCTATGCAAATGAATAAGACAGTAAATATTGAAAAACAGAAAATTAAATTATAGCAAAAAAAATACGAAAATGAAAACCGTAAATACAAGAAAAATTAAACAAATGAATTATAAAAAAAGGCAAAATGGAAAAATTAATAAACATAATCAATGAAAGGGGAATATACGCAATATAACGTGATAATTGGCTATGCTAATGAATAAGACAGTAAATATTGAAAAACAGAAAATTAAATTATAGCAAAAAAAATACGAAAATAATAACCGTAAATACAAGAAAAATTAAACAAGTAAATTATAAAAAAAGGCAAAATGCAAAAAATTAATAAACATAATCAATGAAAGGGGAATATACGCAATATAACGTGATAAATGACTATGCTAATGAATAAGACTGTAAATATTGAAAAAAAAAAGAAAATTAAATTATAGCAAAAAAATACGAAAATGAAAACCGTAAATACAAGAAAAATTACACAAGTAAATTATTAAAAAGAGGCAAAATGAAAAAATTAATAAACATAATCAATTAAAGGGGAATATACGCAATATAACGTGATGATTGACTATACTAATGAAAAGGAGTGTAAATATTGAAAAAAAAAGAAAATTAAATACAAAATAAATTATAGAAAAAAATACGACAGTAAAAACCGTAAATACAAGAAAAATTACACAAGTAAATTATAAAAAAAAATGCAAAATTAGTAAACATAATCAATTAAAGGGGAATATAACGAGATAATCGACTATGGAAATGAATAAGACTGTAAATATTGAAAAAAAGCAAAATAAATTATAGCAAAAAAATACGAAAATGAAAACCGTAAATACAAGAAAAATTACACAAGTAAATTATAAAAGAATGCAAAATTAATAAACATAATCAATTAAAGAGGAATATACGCAATATAACGTGATAAATGACTATGCTAATGAATAAGACTGTAAATATTGAAAAAAAAAAGAAAATTAAATTATAGCAACAAACAACGAAAAGGAAAACCGTAAATACAAGAAAAATTACACAAGCAAATTATATAAAAAAAAGCAAAATGAAAAAATTAATAACTAAAATAAGGGGAACAAAGGAGAATATACGCAATATAACGTGATAGAGAATGACTATAGCTAATGAAAAGACCGTAAATATTGAAAAAAAAAAAGAAAAATAAATTATAGCAACAAAAATACGAAAATGGAAAAACAGTAAATAGAAGAAAAAATTACACGAAGTAAAATATCATAAAAATTATTAAAAAAAGCAGAATACAAAAATTTAATAAACATAATCAATGAAAGGGGAATATAACGAGATAATCGACTATGGAAATGAATAAGACTGTAAATATTGAAAAAAAAAGAAAAATAAATTATAGCAAAAAAATACGAAAATGAAAACCGTAAATACAAGAAAAATTACACAAGTAAATTATTAAAAAAAGCAGAATACAAAAATTAATAAACATAATCAATTAAAGGGGAATATAACGAGATAATCGACTATGGAAATGAATAAGACTGTAAATATTGAAAAAAAAGAAAAATAAATTATAGCAAAAAAAAACGAAAATGAAAACCGTAAATACAAGAAAAATTATAAAAAAAGGCAAAATGAAAAAATTAATAAACATAATCAATGAAAGTGGAATATACACAATATAACGTGATGATTGGCTATGCTAATGAATAAGACTGTAAATATTGAAAAAAAAGAAAAATAAATTATAGCAAAAAAATACGAAAATGGGAACCGTAAATAGAAGAAAAATTAAACAAGTTAATTATATAAAAAAACGCAAAATGCAAAATAATAAAAATAATCAATGGAATCACTATGCTAATGAATAAGACTGTAAATATTTATAGGGGGTTCAAGTCACGTCTGTCTGTGTGTGTTTTTGGTGGTCGCTTGCAGGACCAAGGATCAGAGGAAGGAAAGCCTGTGGATTGATCGTCTCCGGACGCGAATCTGTCGCCTGTCAGCCGGATGCTAATTCTTCCCACTTATTCCGAGGCCATTTATCCTCGCGCCCGCGTCTGTCCTCCTGTCGTCGTCTCTCCAAGTTAGCGTCCATCACTAGCTCCATTCATCTATGGAAAACAGGATTTATTCCTACAGCAGGACGACGGATTAATTCAATTGTCTCCCCTCCCCTCCCCTCCCTTCCCCTCCCCTCCCCTCCCCCTCTCCTTCCCCCGGGGGGGGGGTGGTGGGGGGAAAACCCGACGTTTCACACTGGCCAAGGACGCAAACTACCAACTGTTGTTGTTGTCAGTCCTGAGTCGCAAGCATTTTCACGTCTTCATGACCTAACCTGCTGAGCGCATTCCATCCTTTGCCCCTCCATCTTCCCTTCAATGTTCCAACTCCCTCTTAACCTCTCCCTCCTCGTGGCACTACAAGGCGGAAATCCTTCCACGGGGGTGAACGGGCTGCTTGCTGCATGATGCTGAAGAAAGAAACAGACAGGCAATTCCACTTTATCACCATCGGGGGGAAAGGAATTGGAAAGGGAAGGGAGGGGAGGGAAGGGAGGTGGAGGATGTGGAAGGTAGAGCAGAGTAGTCAAGGGCCGCCCACCCCCCCCTCAGAGGCTATATAGTTTAGGATCCTACCCTCGCCGTGTTTCACCTAAAGACAGAAAGGGGGGAAAAGCCCCAGGAAATACCGTGGATCTCTCAAAATAATAAGAAATAGAAGAAGTAGTTGAAGAATAGGTTTCTCGAGAATCTCGACTCCGGGAAAGAAACACACAGAGATAAAGAGAATGAAATAAACGGGCAGAGAGGGAGAGAGAGAGAATGAAAGAAACACAGAAAAAAAGGGACAGAGAAAAAGAGACAGAGAAAAAAGGAAAGAGAGAGAGAAAAAAATAAATAAATAAATGAAGAATTAAGGAAAGAAAGGAAAAGAGGAAAAGAGAGAGAGAAAGAATAACATAAAACAAGAAAGAAAGAAAGATAGAGACAGAATGAGAGAGAGAGAAAGAAAGAAAGACGAAAAAGAGAGAGACAGAATGAGAAAAACAGAAAAAAAGAGAAGAGAGAAAATAAGACAGAGAAAAAAATGAAAGAGAGAGAGAGAGAAAGAAAAGAAAGGAAGAAAGAAAAAATAAAGAAAGAAATGGAGAAAGAAAGGAATAATGAAAGAAAGGAAAAGAGGAAAAGAGAGAAAAAATAACATAAAACAAGAAAGAAAGATAGAGACAGAATGAGAGAGAGAAAGAAAGAAAGACGAAAAAGAGTGAGAGAATGAAAGAAACAGAGGAAAAAGGGAGAGAGAAAATAAGGCAGAGAAAAAAGGAAAGAGAGAGAGAAAGAAGGAAAAAAGAAAGGAAGAAAAAAATAAAGAAAGAAATGGAGAAAGAAAGGAATAATGAAAGAAAGGAAAAGAGGAAAAGAGAGAAAAAATAACATAAAACAAGAAAGAAAGATAGAGACAGAATGAGAGAGAGAGAGAAAGAAAGACGAAAAAGAGAGAGAGAATAAAAGAAACAGAGGAAAAAGGGAGAGAAAGAGAGACAGAGAAAAAAGAAAGACAGAGAGAGTAAGAAAGAAAAAAAGAATGGAAGAAAGAAAAAATAAATAAAGAAATGGGGAAATAAAGGACAGAATGAGAGAGAGAAGGAGAGGAAGAGAGAGAGAGATGAAGACACACAGAGCTTTATAATCAAAATATGGAATTTTATCTTACGACGGACTCAAAATTTACAGCAACGTGGCTCGAGGTATTTTCCCGAAATAATCGCCTTGGCGTCCGATTTCCCTTACGACGCTCCTGTGCCGCAGGTTGGCGACTCTGCAGGGACGGCCGCGGCCTTCCGGGGCGCGGCGGAAGAGGGAAGAAGGAGAGAGGGGAGAGGGGAAAACAAACAAGAGCAACAACAAAAAATAGAAACGACAACAAAAATTCGAGGGAAGCGTGTTTTTTAAGTAGTAGGCAGCGAATATTGTGTGCGGTTGTTGTTATTATTATTATGAGGAAACGAAAAGGCTTGCGCCAGGTACGTCACCGTGGAGGGATGCGACACGACAACAACAACAACAAAATTATAATATATATACATAGAGCAGCGTTAATTTAGTAAAAAAAGAAATGTTACATTTGAGGAGTGTTTCAAGCTTAACAGCAGCAGTTTAATCGTCTCGCTGGACAGGCTCGAAACGTGACGTCATATTCTATCGTGTGGCAATGTTTCTGCATGTCTTGAAGCGGAGGGGGTCCTGTTTTTTTATCATCTGGTGGCCTGAAAGGGGAGCAAGGGACGGAGGGGTTGAGGGTTGAGGGGTTGGAGGGTTGAAGGAAGGAGGAGGACAATAAATCCTTTTCCAAAAAGATCTGCAGAAAACCACTGTGAGGTTATGATCATCATCAGCAGCAGCAACAACAAGAATCGGATGAATGTCGAGTGGACGGTAGTAAGGTGCAGAAAGGAAAGGAAAGGAAAGGAAAGGAAAGGAAAGGAAAGGAAAGGAAAGGAAAGGAAAAGGAAAGGAAAGGAAAGGAAAGGAAAAAAGGAATAGAAAAAAAGGAAAATAGAAAGCCTTTTGGAAATGTGCTTAAAAAAAATCGGGGGGTATCAAAGATGGAAGATTTTTTTCCCCGTGGTTTCCATCGTGGTCTTTATCGAAGATTATTCTTTCTCTCTGGCTCCTCGTTTGAAGATTGCCAGGGGGGAAACCCTGCTGCATCGTAAAGATAATCCTCTCTCTCTCCTCCCTCTCTCTTTCCCCCCTTTCCTTTATTTTTTTCTTTGTCCCTCTCTATCTTTCCCCCTATTTTTTCTTTGTTCCTCTCTATCTCTCTTTCCCCCACTTCCCTCTATTTTTTTCTTTGTCTCTCTCTCTATCTTTCCCCCTTCCCTCTATTTTTTTCTTTGTCCCTCTCTCTCTATCTTTCCCCCTCCCCCTATTTTTTTCTTTGTCTCTCTCTCTATCTTTCCCCCTATTTTTTCTTTATCTCTCTCTCTCTTTCCCCCCTTCCCTCTATTTTTTCTTTGTCCCTCTCTCTATCTTTCCCCCCTTTCCCCCTATTTTTTTCTTTGTCTCTCTCTCTATCTTTCCCCCTATTTTTTGTCTTTGTCTCTCTCTGTCTCTATCTTTCCCCCTCCCTCTATTTTTTTCTTTGTCTCTCTCTATCTTTCCCCCTATTTTTTCTTTATCTCTCTCTCTCTTTCCCCCCTTCCCTCTATTTTTTTCTTTGTCTCTCTCTCTATCTTTCCCCCTATTTTTTTCTTTATCTCTCTCTCTCTCTCCTTTCCCTATTACTATTAATTTTTCTTTCTTGGTATTGCCACAACCTGAAGTAAACAGCCGTGATGTAGTACACGTCTGTGTGTGTGTAACCTTGCTAAGTGTTACGTCCTCCTCGTCTAGACTAAAGTGTTGGCAGACTGAAGTGAGAAACTAGACAGACGTCGTCTACTTGGATAAATCACCTCCGCCCAAAATAGGACAAGGTATTCCTTTTTCAAATGGAGACGTTTAAGAGCTTTCGAGTAGTGATCTTGCGGGAAAAAAACGAAAAAAGAAAAAAGAAAAAAACGTTTGTAATCTTCTTTCCCCATGGGGAAAGAAGGAGGAGTCGTGGATCCAAGCAGACGGAAAAAAGGAACCGATGATTTATTGGAAGATTCCACGCGGTTGTTTGTCAAGTCAGGAAAATTTCCACGGAGTTGCATGAAGAAAGACACGTGAGTGAACTCAGGGGATAGGGAGGAAGGGATAATGATGCTTGGAATTGGATGGAAAAGCGCAAATAAAGGAGGAAAGTGAACAGAAGAGGTGGAAGGCCAGGGATGAGATGCGCTAGGGGGATTATGGAGCACGTGGCATGTGGTTGTTATGCGGAAATGAAACGGCTTGCGCATGATGGGTTGAGCGTCAAGTCCCAGTGTTGGGATTTAATATCACTACAACAACAATCACATCCTAAGATAAGTACAGTTTGTTAATACAGCTTGACAAGATGTGCAATATACAGAAAGACAGAGAAAGAGAAAGAGAGAAACAGGGAGAGACAGAGAGAGACAGAGAGACAGAAACAGACACAGACAGACAGAAAGAGGCAGAGAGAGAGAGAGAGAGAGAGAGACAGAGAGAGAAGAGAGAGAGAGAGAAAGGAACAGAGGGAGGCAGTAAGAGACATTGAGAGACAAAAAGAGACGGAGAGAGACAGAAAGAGACAGAGAGAGACAAAAAGAGAGAAGGAGACAGAGAGAGAGAAGGAGACAGAGAGAGAGAAAGAGAGACAGAGAGAGAGAGACAGAGAGAGAGAGAAAAGAGACAGAAGAGAGAGAGACAAGAGAGAGAGAAGAGAAGACAGACAGAGAGAAAGAGAAGAGAGAGATAGAAAGAGGCAGAGAGAAAGACAGAAAAAGGAAAAGAGAGAGACTAAGAGAGACAGAAAGAGACAGAGAGAGACAAAAAGAGAGAGACAGAAAGAGGCACAGAGAGAGAGATAGAAAGAGACAGAGAGAGAGAGAGAAACAAAAAGAGGCAGAGAGAGATAGAAAGAGACTAAGAGAGATGCAGTAAGAGACAGAGAGAGACAAAAAGAGAGAGAGACAGAAAGAGCCAGAGACAGAGACAGAAAGAGACAAAAAGAGACAGAGAGAGACAGAAAGAGACAAAAAGAGACAGAGAGAGACAGGCAAAGAGAGACAGAGAGAGTAACTGACAGAGAGAGACAAAAAGAGAGAGACAGAAAGAGGCAGAGAGAAAGACAGAAAGACGCAGAGAGAGAGAGAGATAGAAAGAGACAGAGAGAGGCAGTAAGAGACAGAGAGAGAGAAACAAAAAGAGGCAGAGAGAGATAGAAAGAGACTAAGAGAGATGCAGTAACAGACAGAGAGAGAGAAAAAGAGAGAGAGACAGAAAGACCCAGAGACAGAGACAGAAAGAGACAAAAAGAGACAGAGAGAGACAGAAAGAGAGAGAGACAGAGAGAGACAGAGAGAGAGAGACAGAGAGAAGAGAGAGACAGAAGAGAGACAGAGAGAAAGACAGAGAAGACGAGAGAGAGAGAGAGAGAGAAGAGACAGAGAGAGAGAGAAAAGAGACAGAGAGAGAGAAAAGAGACAGAGAGAGAAAATAGAGAGAGAAGAGAGAGAGAAGAGACAGAGAGAGAGAGAAAAGAGAGAGAGACAGAAAGAGCCAGAGACAGAGACAGAAAGAGACAAAAAGAGACAGAGAGAGACAGACAAAGAGAGACAGAGAGAGAGAAAAGAGACAGAGAGAGACAAAAAGAGACACAGAGAGGCAGTAACTGACAGAGAGAGACAGAAAGAGAGAGACAGAAAGAGAGAGAGAGAGAAGAAAGAGAAGAAGACAGAGAGAGAGAGAAAAGAGAGAGAAGAGAGAGAGAGAGAAGAAAGAGAGAGAGAAGAAAGAAAAAGAGAGAGAGAGAGAAAAAGAGAGAAGAGAGAAAGAAGAGAAGAGAGAGAGAGAAAGAAGAGAGAGAAGAGGGAGAAGAGAGAGAGAAGAGACAGAGAAGAGACAGAGAAAGAGAGAGAAGTAGACAGAGAGAGAGAAAAGAGACAGAGAGAGAGAAAAGAGACAGAGAGAGAGAGAGAGAGAGAAAAGAGACAGAGAGAGAGAGAAAAGAGACAGAGAGAGAGAGAGAAGAGAGAGAAGAGAGAGAGAGAGAGAGAAGAGACAGAGAGAGAAGAGACAGAGAGAGAGAAGAGACAGAGAGAGAGAAGAGACAGAGAGAGAGAGAAGAGACAGAGAGAGAGAAGAGACAGAGAGAGAGAAGACAGAGAGAGAAGAGACAGAGAGAGACAGAGAGAGACAAAGAGAGACAGAGAGAGATAAAAAGAGACAGAGAGAGACAAAAAGAGACACAGAGAGGCAGTAACTGACAGAGAGAGACAAAAAGAGAGAGACAGAAAGAGGCAGAGAGAAAGACAGAAAAACTGGCAGAGAGAGAGAGAGAGACAGAGAGAGACAGAAAGAGGTAGAGAGTAGCAGTGAGAGACTAGGAGAGACAGAAAGAGGCAGAGAAGGTCAGAGAGAGAGAGAGAGAGAGAAATGTAATAATAATTAAGAACTTGTATTGTTATATACTCTGGTGGTGGTGGATTGTCGCCATCCCTCAGTGACGCTGACAGGGTTGCCAAGGCGCCGCCCCACGTGAGTCGCCCACGCGCCGAGGGACAAAAGACCTGACCTCCATTGTCCCTGGTCTCACAGCGAGGAGAGGAGAGGAGAGGAGAGGAGAGGAGAGGAGAGGAACTCGCAACGTGACGCTCCACAGCGTCAGGCTACACCAGGGAATTTACTATAACAGTTAAAGAGGATTGGAAACCCTCAGTCAATGAAACTTTGGAAGGTTTTATTTTATTGTAACAATGGGTAAAAATTTACGACCGATTACAGACTTTATTTATTTTTATTAATGACTATTTCCGAAGAAGCGGAGGGGAAAAAACAACGTTTCGGTACGTATTTGTACCTTCTTCAGGCTGTTAACCTAATAACCAATACACCAACTGTCACAATTTAAATATTACAATATATTTACGCACATAACCGTATTTTTTATGAAGTTTCGCCACATCTGAGGCAGTGTCGACTTGTCGTATTAGACAGTGATGAGGAGAGACAGACAGAGAGAGAGAGAGAGTGACAGAAACAGAGAGACGCAGGGAGGTAAAGAGAGAAGTAAAAAGAGTGATAGATACAGAGGCAATGATAAAAAGTGGTAGATAGAGAGACAGTGATAAAGAGAGATAGAAGTAAGAGAGAGAAAGAGAGATGCAGAGAGAGGTAAAAAAGAGACATACAGAAACAGAGAGACAGAGTGACAGAAACAGAGAGAGACATAAAGAGAGGTGAAGAGAGAGACAAAGTGACAGAAACAGAGACAGAAAGAAAGAGAGAAACAGAGAGAGAGAGACACAGGGAGATTTAAAGAGAGAAAAAGAGAGGTCAAGAGAAAGAGAGAGGTAAGAAGAGTGATAGATAGGGAGACAGAGATAGAGGTAAAAGAGAGACATACAGAAACAGAGAGTGACAGAAACAGAGAGAGCGACAATGACAGAAAGAGAGAGAGAGACCCAGGGAGAGGTAAAGAGACAGAGTGACTGAAACAGAGACAGACAGAGTGAGAGAAACAGAAAGATAGAGACACAAAGAGAGGGAAAGAGAGAAAAAAGAGGTAAAGAGATAGAGAGGTAAAGAGAGATATAGAGAGACAGAGATAGAGGTAAAGAGAGAAAGAGAGAGGTAAAGAGAGAAAGAGAGAGGTAAAGAGAGAAAGAGAGGTAAAGAGAAAGAGAGAGGTAAAGAGAGAAAGAGACAGGTAAAGAGAGAAAGAGAGAGGTAAAGACAGAGATAGAGAGACAGATAGAGGTAAAGAGGGAAAGAGAAGGGGAAAGAGAGAGGTAAAGAGAGAAAGAGAGAGAAAGAGAGGAAAGAGAGAGGTAAAGAGAGAAAGAGAGAGAGGAAGAGAGAGGTAAAGAGAGAAAGAGAGAGGTAAAGAGAGAAAGAGAGAGGTAAAGAGAGAAAGAGAGAGGTAAAGAGAGAAAGAGAGAGGAAAAGAGAGAAAGAGAGAGGTAAAGAGAGAAAGAGAGGTAAAGAGAGAAAGAGAGAGAGAAAAAGAGAGAAAGAGAGAAAGAGAGGAAAAGAGAAAAAGAGAGAAAGAGATAGGTAAAGAGACAGGTAAAGAGAGAAAGAGACAGGTAAAGAGAGAAAGAGAGGGGTAAAGAGAGAAAGAGAGAGGTAAAGAGAGAAAGAGAGAGGTAAAGAGAGAAAGAGAGAGGTAAAGAGAGAGGTAAAGAGAGAGGTAAAGAGAGAGGTAAAGAGAGAGGTGAAGAGAGAGGTAAAGAGAGACAGTGATGTGAATGTACTCCGTGGAGGAGGAATTAGCATGGCGGGCGCGTGGCCCGACGCGGGTCAATGAGTTTCACCAGAGGTCCGCGGTAATGAGCCTGGGTCCTGCTCAGTTGCGTATCGCTTATATCACAGACACGCGCCTCGTTGATTGCATAAGGGACGATGAACTTGACAGTCAGCATTGGACAGACGTCAGGGGTTGGGTTGGTCAACGTGACGCAGTGTCCACGTGGACGGACCTGGCGTCGGCTCCAGCAGGGGGGGAAAGAGAGGAGAGAGACCGGGGCTGGCAGTGATGACGTCATCAGGTAATTATTTCCCAGGGGAATTTGCATGGTAAAAGCTCGTTCAGCGTCCTCCATTTACACAATCCTCCGCTCTTGTAATGCGTTATTACATAAAGTTGAATCCGGAAAGTTGGCAGCAACGCTTATCATTTCCCCCTTTACTGGAGGGAAACTTTTTTTATATATATACGAGGAATTACCAGTCTCTCTCTTCTCCCACTTTCATCCCTCTTTTCTCTCTTCTCCCTCTTTCATCTCTCTTTTCTCTCTGTTCTCCCACTTTCATTCCTCTTTTCTCTCTTCTCCTTCTTTCATCTCTCTCTTCTCCCTCTTTCATCTCTCTTTTCTCTCTGTTCTCCCACTTTCATCCCTCTTTTCTCTCTTCTCCTTCTTTCATCTCTCTCTTCTCCCTCTTTCATCTCTCTCTTCTCCCTCTTTCATCTCTCTTTTCTCTCTCTTCTCCCACTTTCATCCCTCTTTTCTCTCTTCTCCTTCTTTCATCTCTCTCTTCTCCCTCTTTCATCTCTCTTTTCTCTCTGTTCTCCCACTTTCATCTCTCTCTTCTCCCTCTTTCATCTCTCTTTTCTCTCTCTTCTCCCTCTTTCATCCATATTTTCTCTCTCTTCTCCCTCTTTCATCCCTCTTTTCTCTCTTCTCCTTCTTTCATCTCTCTCTTCTACCTCCTTCATCTCTCTTTTCTCTCTATTCTCCGTCTTTCATCTCTCTCTTCTCCCTCTTTCGTCTCTCTATCTCTCTCTCTCTCTATACATATATATCTCAATCTCTCTCTCTCTCTCTCTCTCTTTTTTATCCATGTTAAATTTTCCTGTTTTTGTTACTTGTGTGTGTGTTGTGGCTAAGGGCTTTTTCATTTCCGTGTAACTAGTAGGTCCCGCATCATCCTCCCTAATCTCCTCACCGTTTTTCCATCCTTGGCCTTCCCTCTTCTATTCCAACCCCCACACACACACTTCCCTCTAATCCTAAGACCCTCGTGGACTATTAATCTGTGCCCTTCTCTCTCTCTCTCTCTCTCTCTCTCTCTCTCTCTCTCTCTCTCTCTCTCTCTCTCTCTCCCACTGTTCCGTTGAGATCTACCTGGTTAGTTTCCCCTATCCACCTCATCTCATCTCATTCTCCTACAGCGTCACATTCTAAAGGGCCTTCTATTCTTTTTTCCCCCCTTTTCCTACCGTCCACGTTTACACGCGCCCCCCTTACATTAACGCCGCTCCATACCGACGTTTCCCCAATATTCACACTTATATATTAGCCGTAAGTGAATTCCTGTTCCTTTTGCTATCCTGTGCTGCTATCCCTACTCTTCTAGTAGCAGGGATTCCTTAACTTCCTCCCTTCCTTCAAAACATCCCTTTTCCCCAAATCTAACAGCCTTTGTTATGCCTCTGTTTTCCCTCATGTTTCACTCCATCCACCTTGGTTTTTCCCTCTCTATTAATCCTCATGTGTTGTACTCTTCCTCTCTCTCTCTCTCCAGGACCACGTCCGTGCAATTTATTATGGTTTCCAAGTCTCCTTCTGATATTCCTCCTCTCCCCCCCTTAACTTACAATTTCGTCGGGTTTTTACTTCTTCTCCTCTTGCAGTATGATTCCTTTTCCCCATATTCCGCTTTAACTTTCCTCCATCGCCTGTTCTATATATATATAAGTTACAGAGCGTGGTCATCCCTGTCTTACTCCTTTCTCCATTCCATTGTTTCCTTCCTCATCTTGGTCTCCATGTTTTAGTTACTGCTCTGCTGACTTCCTTCTCGCATCCTGGAAAAATCTCCGATTATTTGATAGTTTCCTGTTGTATTCAGCAACAAGTTTCCCCCTTTTTCTTATTTTTTTATATTTCGGTTCAATATAAGTTTGTTGTTTCGTATTTTTCTCATCCGGCTTCCCTTGTGCCTCCTCCTGTGTGTGTTGTCAACTTTTCGGATTTCGGTTTTTTTCTTCTTCTATTATTCCTTTTTTTTTTTAAAAAAAACCCCAACTTTTTCCGTAAAGACCGTCAGTTTGGACAGTAATGATTTAGTATATACTATATTAAATTGAGGAATACAAAATTAAAGTGCGGTATATAAGTTGCCATGTGGGAGTGTAGGAAGGTTAACCCACTTTATTAAATGGGTATCGCATTGTTTTGTCCAGGTGTTTACTGTTTATGGAGATTTTCCTCCTCCTCTCCTCTTCTCCTCCTCGTCTTCTCGTCGTCTTCTTCCCTGGTCCAGCGTCTCTCTAATGAGGCGGCGGCGGCGGCGACGTCCCCCATTAAAAATCAGGTCACCTTCCTCCTCCTCCTCCTCCTCCTCCTCCTCCTCCTCCTATGGCTTCTCTCACTTGGAACAAGCGCGTCTCGCGGCCCTCCATTAATTAGGACCTTGCGGCGTTGTCAGACAGAGGGTTACGTGTGAGCCACAGCTTAGGGGCTGCTTTTTTCAGCTCTTGGTGGGGGGAGGGAAAAAAATATATGTAACTAAAGCCTAAAATTAATAGAAGATGACTTGGAAACTGTAATACAATGGGGCATGAACGTGGGTCCTGGAGAGAGGAAGAGTAGAATATGAGGATTAATAGAAGGTGATGGGAGTGTAGCATAGGGGGGTGGGGAACAGTGGAATAACAGAGGCTGTTAGATTGGGGAAAGGGGATATTGTGTGTGACGGAAGTAGTTGAGGAATTCTGCTACTACTAGAGTAGGATAGGCGCAGGGATAGCAAGGAAAGAGGAATTTACTTTCGACTAATATTGAAAAACCAGAGAGAGAAGAGAGAAAAGGGAGAGAGAGAGAGAAGAGAAAGAGGAGAGAGAAGAGAGAGAAAAGAGACAGAAAAGAAAGAGAGAAAAAAGAGAGCGAAAAGAGAGAGAGAGGAAAGACGGAGAGAAAAGAGGCAGAAAAGAGAGAGGGATAAAAGAGAAAGAAAAGAGAGAGGGAAAAAAAGAGAAATAAAAGAGAGAGAGAAAAGATAGCGAAAAGAGAGAGAAAAGAGAGAAAACGAAGAGAGAGAGAAAAGGGAGAGAGAAGAGGGAGAAGACAGAGAAGAGGGAGAAAAGGGAGAAAGAAGAGAGAGAGAAAAGAGAGAAAATAGAGAGAGACGAGAGAGAGAAGAGAGAGAGGAGAGAAGAGAGAGAAAAGAGAAAGAAAAGAGAGAGAGAGAGAAAAGAGAAAGACAAGACAGAGAGAAAAGATAGCGAAAAGAGAGAGAAAAGAGAGAAAACGGAGAGAGATAGAGAAAAGTGAGAGAGAAAAGTGAGAGAGAAGAGTGAGAAGACAGAGAGAAGACAGAGAAAAGGGAGAAAAGGGAGAAAGAAAAGAGAGAAAATAGAGAGAGAAGAGAGACGAGAGAGAGGAGAGAAGGGAGAGAAAAGAGACAACCAGAAAGAGAGAAAGAGAGAGAGAAGGACATAGAAACAGTGAGAGAAGGAATAGAGGGTCTGATGTCTGCCCCAAGGGACCGCAGACTCCTCCTAACCTCTATCCAGGTGTCAAGGCTTGTTATCATCAACCTCCATTAAGATTCCTCGCTGAATAAATGAGTGGCTAAAAATGACCTCAGGGGGCGTTTCTTCTCCCTCCCTCTCTCTCTCTCTCTCTCTCTCTCTCTCTCTCTCTCTCTCTCTCTCTCAAGTGCGTGTCAGGCGCACAAGAATCTGAGCCGTCTGGTATTTATACCTCACAATGGGACGCCATTAAAATTCCGCGAGGAAAATTAGACTCCTGAGGCGAGCCAAGGACTGGACTGGACCTGGGAGAGGTCAATCACCTTCAGTCAGTCCACAGAGAGGAGAGGAGAGGAGAGCTTACAAGTCACGTCGATTCCAACCCTCTTCTTCACAGTTTTGTTAGGGAACGAGTCAGAAAAAAAAACTCGGGAAATTATAGTGAAAACGGTCATGAACGTGGTCCTATATATATAGAACAGGCGATGGAGAAAACTAAAGCGGAATATGGGGAAGGAATCATACTGCAATAAGGAGAAAGTGTCAAGCCACGTTGTTATCTTGTATTTAATTAATTCCCCCCCAACTATTCCTGCAGACAAACGGGACAATTAGGAGCCTAACAGGAAATAAGTTTGTATAAGGACATAACAACCTTGAGTAACGACGGAGTTGCGCAACGGGAAATTATCAATTAATTAATTGAAACCTTTTGAAAATTAAAGTTCAGCCACGTGGCGGGGAAAAAGAGAAAGAAAGAAAGAAAGAAAGAAAGAAAGAAAGAAAGAAAGAAAGAAAGAAAGAAAGAAAGAAAGAAAGAAAGAAAGAAAGAAAGACAGAAAGAAAGAAAGAAAGAGAGAATGAAATAGAGAGAGAGGGGGGGAGGTGAGACGGGCTCAGACAAATAACATTCAAAGAGAAACTGGCGTAGAGAGAGACAAAAAAAGAGGCAGCAGTGTAGACACGAAACAAGGAAAATACATAAAGACTGAGAGGGAGAGAAAGGAAAGTAGCGTCACGTCGGACGTTAAGAGAGAGCACACGCACGTAACGAGACGCTAAGGAAGAGAAAAAGGCCACTGACAATCTCGAAAAACAGAGACAGAGAGTCAGGCAGGCAGTAGGATGAGACAGAGACAAAAAACAGAGAGAGAGAGAGAGAGAGAGAGAGAGAGAGAGAGAGAGAGAGAGAGCAAAGGCGTCAAAGACAGGCAGTGAGATGGATCATATAACAAAACGAACAGAAAAATGAAACCAGAGACAGTCAGGCAGATAAACAGACACGGAGGAAGCGGCAGTCAGAGAAACAGATTGCAGTATGAGAGAGAGAGAGAGAGAGAGAGAGACTGTTACAAGGACACGAACCAAACTGGGACGTACGGATAGCGAAAATGACGGAAAAAATTAAGAGACAGATAGAAAAAGCGAGAAAGAGAGAGAGAATGAAATAGGGATGGAGAGAGAAAAAGAAGGATGGGCAGTAAAATTGATAATGATCGAGACACTCAAGACACATGGCGAAAACAGTCAGAGAAAGAGACGGCCAGGAAAGAGAAAGACTGAAATAGAGGATGTCAGAAAGAGAATGAGAGAAAGACACACAAAGAAACCGACAAACTCCCATTGAAAAAGTCAGAGACAGTCTGAGAAAAGGCACACACACACACACACAGAGGGAGACAGAAGAAAATAGAGGGAGAGAGACGAGTACACACAGAAAAAAATTATAAAGACAGTCAGACAAATATATACACAGAGAAAGAGAGAGAGAGAGAGAGAAGAATGACAGAGTAAAAAAGTCAGAAAGAAAGAGAGAGACACATTGAGTAAAGACATACACACACACACAGAAAATTTCAAAGACAGTCGTACACTGAAAAGAGATATAGACGAGAGGAAGTAACGGACAGAAGGACAGCCTGTGAAATAGACAATGAGGCAGAGAAAAAAATATATATATACACAGAGAAAGAGAGAGAGAGACAAGAATGACAGAGTAAGAAAGTCAGAAAGAGAGAGAGAGAGAGAGAGAGAGAGAGAGAGAGAGAAACACTCACACAAGAAGACACACACACACAAACACAGAGAAAATTTCAAAGACAGTCATACACAGAAGAGAAAGATATAGACGAGAGTAAGTAACGGACAGAAGGACGGCCTGTGAAAAAGACAATGAGGCAGAGAGAGAAAAAAATATATACAGAGAATGCCAAGTTTGATAGATAAAGAACGAGTCACAGAGAGAAAATGCGGTCATACAGACGCGGGCAGTCGGTGGGATAAAGAAAATTAGAGACAGACAGACAGAGAGAGAGAGATAATAAAATGGCGGAAACAATCGTACAGAGAGACGAACATAGAAATATTTAAATGAAGAGAGAAAAAGATAAGTACGGAGACAGAGACGAAGAAAGAGAAACAGAAGGGCAAACATAAAGGCGGAGAGAGGAAAATTGATGAAATGGAGATGTATATTATTCTTTTCCAAATGATGAGATCGTGAGCCAATGGTTGGCAGTTATTTAATTTCCCAACTATAAATATATGACGCGTTTCCTATCAGAAACTGCGTAGTTTATTAGGCCGTAGTCTCCTTATTGCGTCGTCGCCTTCCATTTTGAGACGTGTTTGTGTTGTTCCAGTTACGTTTTCCCTTCCGCCTGCTAATGAGATGACGTCGTGACCTTTTAAAAACACACACACACACACAGAGAGTTGCGCGTCGGGCGCGTGACGTGAGTGAGAGGAGAATCTCTGAAATTAGCTCGCGATTCTCCTTGTCTCCTCTTCCCCCCTCCCCTCCCCCTAGTTTTAGGAGGCAACTGGCCGACTAGCCCAATAATTTTTTTTTATTTTTTTGGTTAACAGGCTGCAAGACCTTAAACAGGCAACTCCCTTTAATAGCACAGGAGGAAGTGAAGGGTTGACCCAGGGACCCCCGCGGGCTGTTTATTGTTTAAGGATCCTATCCGGTGTTTCACCTAAAAGAGACGCCTAGAAAACCTGCACCGTCCTATAGGGGAACTATTCGCACGACCATTCCTTATGAATGACTGTTTTTTTTTCGGGGGTAAGTAACAGGCTACATGAGGGTGACCCTGAAACCGGCAAATTCCCCTTTAATAGCATAGGAAGGGAACTGAAGGAATTACGCTGAAATGAATACAGTTTAAAGAAAACACGAGCGAAAAACTGGTCTTGACTGCATTAATTCCACCGATCAAAATAAGGAAATGTTTAAGAAGAAAAATTAGCAAGGTAATAAATAAATAAATTAATTAATTAAACGACCTACAACACAGAAACGATTAAAAATAAACGTTTCGTCGTCCCTCTCACTGAACTTCTTCATGTGTTACCGACTATTAAATAAAAAATTTTCTGGTGTTTGTAACAACCGAATTTTTTTAAAAAAAGAAAACCTTTCTGGAAGATAAAAAAGTTATTATCAAAAATATATCGACTATATAACAATAGCTTAATTAATATCTATTAACTGTAATATGATACAATGAATAGATAAAAAATCTAGAAAGAAGTATTTAAAGGTTTATCGTTTAAATGTATATAATAACTACATTAACAGACGCAACTCAGAGGATGTTTAATCTACTTTTTTTACTTGGTTGGGTTGGCAATGGTGTTGTTGTTCTGGGTAATGTTGTTCGTAAGTCAACGGTCGCAGCTGTCATAGTTTCAAAGAAATAGAAGCAGAACAAAAAAGAGATAAATAAATGGAATAGGCAGAGCTTTACAATAGTTTGAATGAAATTATAAATGTTATATATATATAAACAGTCAGGTAAACAGATGCAGAGTCAAACATGGATAATAAGAAACAAATGAAATTTAAGTAATTAAATAAATGATGAGTGATCAGTAAAGAATTATCGATGATCAGCGAAGAATGTGATCGACTATCAGCGAAGAAAAATTAATTATCTTCGACTAATGATCGATTATCTGCGAAGAATTTGATCAATTATCAGCGAAGAATGTGATCTATTATCAGCGAAGAATGATCAATTATCTGCGAAGAATGATCAATTATCAGCGAAGAATGTGATCAATTATCAGCGAAGAATGATCGATTATCTGCGAAGAATGATCGATTATCAGCGAAGAATGATCGATTATCAGCGAAGAATGATCGATTATCTGCGAAGAATGATCGATTATCTGCGAAGAATGTGATCAATTATCTGCGAAGAATGATCATAGATCAGTGAAAAATGATCGATTATCGGTGAAGAATGATCCATGACCGACTCGTGCTTCCCCCCCGTTGACTCGACCGACTGACGACGACGTGACGCATTTCCTCCTTATTCTGTCCGAGTTGTGAGTGAGACGCGCCATATTGACGCCACGTTTCTTTCTCCTGCTCCTCGTCGTCGTTGTGTTCGGTGATTTCCATTGCAGATGTAACGGTAATTGAAAACAGAAGCTGCACGTGATCGGAATCTTTGTGTCGTCCCGAGGTTTCGAAACGTTAGCCATAACTCACGGCAGACGTCGTCGTCCCTCGATGTACCGCTACTCACCTCTCTCCTCATAGCGCAGCACCAAAGGGATACTTTGCCCTCATGCGGGAAATAACTCACCCAAATAAATTATATTTTAGGAGGAGGAGGGGAGGGGAAGAAAGGGGAAAGCGTTATTTTTTTTCAAGTTGGTTGTTTGTTTGTCAACCACGCCGTAGCAGCAGCAGCAGCAGCTGCGGCGCTATTTTATCGATTTTCCCCTCTCGCCGCCGCTGAACAACCTTGACCGTAGTCGTTCGTCGGTCGTCGCTCGCTGCATCGACCGGAAGCCGAACCCCGCCCACGCAGACACACCCCCAACCCCCGCCCCCTGCTGCCGCCCCCCACGCTAACAAACAAACAAACAACCGACCGACAGTCCCACGTGCTCGGTCCCGGACCTACAGCAGACACGTGGACACATGTTTGTTTGTTGTTTTTCTTTTTGGGGTGGGGGGGGGGTGGGGGTGGGAGGCCTTCCCCGGCGAAATTATACTTCTCCATAATCCCGTCTACCAAAGTATTATTATTATTACTACAACAAAAGAAAAAAAACAATCGGACGCGAAAAATACGACATTGCTATATTTCAAATAAAATAAATAAATAAAAATAAATAAACAAAGAAGAGAAGTTTTACACACACACAGAGAAAATCGACATTATCGGGATCAAAGGAAAAATGAAGAAGAAAAAAAGCCGACACGTTTCAAAAAACTTAATTACGAGAATTTTCCATTATTCTGGAAAGGAGGAAAAGAGGAAGAAAAATTATTTGTCGTCCTTTCCCTTAATGCGGGAAAATAATTTAGAAAAAATCAAGGCAAAGCCATTTTCGATATTTACAACAATATGACGTCACTGTAATTAATTGAGTTGATGGCCGAAATTTTTATTTACTTAATAAACACACACACACTAAAAAAGAGAGGGAACATTTTAAAAATTACAAGGAATTTTCCATTTTTATCTGGAAAGGAGGAAAAGAAGAAGAAAAATAATTTGTCGTCCTTTCCCATTAATGCGGGAAAAAAATTTAGAAAAAATCAAGCCGAAGCCATTTTCGATATTTACAACAATATGACGTCACTGTAATTAAATGAGTTGACGGCCGAAATTTTTATTTACTTAATAAACACACACACACACAAAAAGAGAGGGAACATTTTAAAAATTACAAGGAATTTTCCATTTTTATCTGGAAAGGAGGAAAAGAAGAAGAAAAATAATTTGTCGTCCTTTCCCTTTAATTCGGGAAAAAAATTAGAAAAAAATCAAGCCGAAGCCATTTTCGATATTTACAACAATATGACGTCACTGTAATTAAATGAGTTGACGGCCGAAATTTTTATTTACTTAATAAACACACACACACGAAAAAAGAGGGAACATTTTAAATTTACGAAAATTTTCCATTTTTCTGGAAAGGAAAAGAAAAGAAAAAATAAATGGCTTCCGTAATTGTAAAAAAAACAAAACGAGGAAAATCAACGTCGTGAATATTTACTTTAAAAAAAGGCTTCTGTAAACTCAAATCGAAAGGGAAATCCCCCAACCGAGGAACACACAAACTGCGCGGAGAATTTACCTGGCGACTGACGTCATCATCGTTGCTCAATTATTTGTTACGCAAAATAATGAAAAACTCTGATTTTTTAAAAAAAGCAAACAAACAACATAAATGAAGGTTGCGTGAACTTGACCTTGTTTTTTTATCCCGAGTGAGTCTGATCGATAAACAACGCCAGGCGACGCCCTCTTTTACTAAACTGCGACACTAAAGTCGATAGGTCGACTTGTTCAAGTTGACGCGTCATTAATAGAGGCTGGACGGTTTCCAAAGTTAAAATTAAAAATAAAAACTTCAAATTTATTTAAAGGATCTAATTTGGAACAAATGGAAGAAAATATTTGGCTAACAATTAAAACTCCAAAATATATTTTTTAATTTGGAACAAATAGAAGAAGAAGAAAAAAACTAAAATTTGAAACTTCCGATTTAAGACTATCACAATTCAACTTAAAAAAAATTAAGCCTGTAGAATTTAAATTTGACCGACAATTAAAACTTCAAATTTATTTTTAAAGGATCTAATTTGGAACAAATGGAGGAAAAATTTGGCTTACAATTAAAACTTCAAATTTATTTTTAATTTGGAACAAATAGAAGAAGAAGAAAAAACTAAAATTTGAAACTTCGATTTAAGACTATCACAATTCAACTTCAAAATTAAGAATGCAGAATTTAAATTTGACTAACAATTAAAACTTCAAATTTATTTAAAGGATGTAATTTGGAACAAAGGGAAAACAACGATAATTTGAAACTTCCGATTTAAGACAATCACAATTCAACTTTAAAACTTCAAAATTAAAGAATGTAGAATTTAAATCTGATTAATAATTAAAACTTCAAATTTATTTAAAGGATCTTATTTGGAACAAACGGTAAAAGAAAAAAAAATGAAATTAGAAACTTCCGATTTAAGACAATTCCACTTTAAAACTTCAAAATTAAGGATGTAGAATTTAAATTTGTCTAACAATTAAAACTTCAAATTTATTTATAAAGGATTTAATTTGGAACAAATAGAAGAAGAAGAAAAAAACTAAAATTTAAAACTTCCGATTTAAGACTATCACAATTCAACTTAAAAGAAATTAAGCCTTAACAATTTAAATTTGACTAACAATTAAAACTTAAAATATATTTTTGAAGAATCTAATTTGGAACAAATAGAAGAAGAAAAACAACTAAAATTTGAAACTTCGATTTAAGACAATAACAATTCAACTTCAAAATTAAGAATGCAGAATTTAAATTTGACTAACAATTAAAACTTCAAATTTATTTAAAGGATGTAATTTGGAACAAATGGAGGAAAAATTTTGGATAACAATTAAAACTTCAAATTTATATTTAAAGGATCTAATTTGGAACAAATGGAAGAAGAAAAAAAACTGAAAATTTGAAACTTCCGATTTGAAACTATCACAATTCGACTTCAAAAAAATTAAGCCTTTAGAATTTAAATTTGAATAATTGGAAATTTTGGAATGTAAAGCTAGAATTTGTAATTTGGAAGCAAAAGCTGAAAATTTAAACTTCACATTTGGAAATTAAAAGTTTTAATTTTTGAATTTGAGACTGAAAATAATAATAAAAAAACAACATAAATATTTAACGCCCGTAAGAATAATAATTAAGAATAAAACCATTAACCTCTTTTCTCTCTATACTCTTTACTCTCTCTTTTCTCTCTATCCTATTTTCTCTCTCTCTCTCTAATTTCTCGTTCTTTAATTTCTCTCTTTTCTCTTCTCTAATTTCTCTCTTTTCTCCCTCTCTAATTTCTCTTTTTCTAATTTCTCTCTCTTTTCTTTCTCTCTAATTTCTCGCTTTTCTCCCTCTCTAATTTCTCTTTTTCTAATTTCTCTCTCTCAAATTTCCCGCTATTTAATTTCTCTCTCTCCAATTTCTCTCTTTTCTCCCTCTCTAATTTCCCTTTTTTAATTTCTCTCTCTTTTCTCTCTCTCTAATTTCTCCCTCTTTAATTTCTGGCTTTTCTCTCTCTCTAATTTCTCTAATTTCTCTCTCTTTAATTTCTCTCTTTTCTCTCTCTCTCTAATTTCTCTCTCTCTAATTTCTCTCTCTTCTCTCCAATTTCTCTCTCTCTCCAATTTCTCTCTCTCTCTAATTTCTCTGTCTCTAATTTCTCTCTCTCTCTCCAATTTCTCTGTCTCTTATTTCTCTCTCTCTCCAATTTCTCTGTCTCTAATTTCTCTCTCTCTAATTTCTCTCTCTTTAATTTCTCTCTTTTCTCTCTCTTCTCTACGTACTCTCTTCTCTTTCTCCTCTCTATTCAATTTCACTTCTCTCTCCGTCTCTTCTCTACCCTCTCCTCTCTCTCTCTCTCTCTCTCTCTTTCTATAAAATAAAAATTCAACACAGTACAAGGTGCATCGCAAATAGCCGTACAGCTGTACGGATGCCGCGACGTTTCGCATCCGTCATCATCTTCACGAAAGGAATCTATCTGTTTTCTGTGGTGAGTTCTAACCCTATTACTGTGTGTTGTGAAACAGCCTGTGAGGTTATCAGCTACACGCCTCTCTCCTCTCTCTCTCTCTCTCTCTCCCATCACCTGCCTTTTGATTGAGAAAAAATCGGGTTTCTGCGAAGTTAATCTTATCGAAACATGGAAAATCCGCTGTTGCCAACATTATCACCAACATTCTCTCAGTGTGTTGTCAATAACAACAGCAGCAAGTAGTTAGTTAGATTAGCCGCGAAATCTCAGAGATTAGGAGGAAAAACTGCAACAACAACACTGAGGGGTGCGGGGGAAAAAAGGGAAAACTGGAGGATCGGGGAAAATGAAAATAGAGGAGGAGACTTAAAGGATCAAAATAATCTTGCACCACGTACAGCATGAGAAGCAGAGAGTAAAACTATTCTTTATAAAATGGCGGCGCTGCTGCTGCTGCTGCAAAAAGTGTTGAAAGGGCTGCCAACTTGTAAAATAACACACCAAATGTATTTTAAAACTTCCATTCAGTTTTTTCTGCTCTTTTGTTGTTGTTTTGTTTCATGTGTTGACTGGAGCCAAGGACAGTTTCCCTGTGTGTGTGTGTGTGTGTGTGTGTGTGTTGTCTTTATATTGACTTTTGTCTACATACATTATTTTCTTCTTTCATTAATTTATTTTTAATTTTTATTTAGTCTTTAATTACGTTCCTCATTTTTTAGGTTCCTTTTTTTTTGTAAACGTATGACGTATCCTATTTTCCCTCAATCGAGGGACCCCTAATGGTGGGAGGGAAAAACAACAACAACAATAAATCTAATACCGCTGTTGAATTTTAGATTTAAGTTTTTAATCCCAAATTTTTAGGTTTTTTTTTGAACGGAAAACATTTATTAAAAAGGAGAAGGTGACAGGGTTACATTTTTTTGGGTGTGGGGTAGAGGAGAAGGTAACAGAGAGAGACAGAGACAAAGACACAGAGACTCGGAGAGACAGAGATAGATAGATGGGGAGAGAGAGAGAGGCAGAGAAAGACAGAGAGAAAGAGACAGAGAGAAGCAGAGAGAGAAACAGGGAGAAATATAGAGAGAGAGGCAGAGAGAGACAGAGGGAAAGACAGAGAGAAAGACAGAGAGAGGCAGAGACAGACAGACAGAAAGAGAGAGAGGCAGAGAAAGACAGCGAGAAAAACAGAGAGAGGGGCAGAGAGAGACAGACAGAAAGAGAGAGAGAGGCAGGGAAAGACAGAGAGAGACAGAGACAAAGACACAGAGATTCGGAGAGACAGAGATAGATAGATAGAGAGGGGGGCAGAGAGAGACAGAGAGAACGACAGAGAGACAGAGGCAGAGAGAAGCAGAGAGAGAAACAGTGAGAAATATAGAGATAGACAGAGAGAGACAGAGGGAAAGACAGAGAGAAAGACAGAGAGAGGCAGAGAGAGAGAGAGAGAAAGAGAGAGAGAGAAGCAGAGAGATACGGAGAGAAAGACAGAGAGAGGCAGAGAGAGACAGAGAGAAAGAGAGAGAGAGGCAGGGAAAGAAAGAGAGAGAGGCAGAGAAAGACAGAGAGAACGACAGAGAGAAAGAGAGAGAGAAGCAGAGAGAGAACAGAGAGAAAAGAGAAGAGGAGAGAGACAGAGGGAAAGACGAGAGACAGAGAGAGGCAGAGGAAAGAGCAGAGAGAAAGAGAGATGGAGAGCAGAGAGAGGAGAGAGAGAAGACAGAGAGAGAGAGAGGCAGAGAGAGAGAGAGAGAGAGAAGACAGAGAGAGGAGTGAGAGAAGACAGAGAGAGGAGAGAGAGAAGACAGAGAGATAGACAGAGAGAGACTGAGAGGTAGAGAGAGACAGAGAGAGACAGAGAGAAAGACAGAGAGAGGCAGAGAGAGACAGAGAGAGGTAGAGAGAGACAGAGAGAATGACAGAGAGAGGCAGAGAGAAGAGACAAAGAGAGACAGAGAGACAAGAGAGACGGAGAGAGAGAGAAGAGAGAGAGACGGAGAGAGAGAGAGAGAGAGAGAGAGAGAAGGAAATGAAGAGGATTAAGGATGTCGATGAAGATATAAATCTGAGGATGAGACAAACTCCAGCGACTGCGGAGAAAGGCGAAGTGGATCACGAGGTCGGGAAAGTGACGTCGACGGCCGGCGACATCTGCGACTTACTGTAAGTAATAAGGCGACGACGGAAGTGGAACGGAACCAGAATCCGGAAGTCTGTCTCCCCCTCTCCCCCTCTCTGTGAACGTAACCTAAATTAACACATTTAAGACCTAATAGTCAAGTTTAATTAATTGAGTAACGAGCCACTTGATATTAAATAAAATTTTAGCGTCAATTAACACAAGCTTTTTAAAGAGCGTTCAGTTTTTAAACAAATAATTAATAAACTGGGTCGTAAGGATCTATATTTAACCCCCACTATAGTTGAATGTGTAATTATATTCAATATAAATAAATAAGCTAATGTGGAATCATATTATTAGAAATGAAGTATAATATCGTTTTTGCCTGACAAAAACAACAACAAAAACAAATAAACTGGAGATATATTTCACTGTAGTAAATTCTTAGAGATTTGGCAGCACTGATCACTTCACTACACTACGTTAAACTTAGATTAGATCGAAATTTTCTTTCTCTTAGAGGAAGTTTCAGAGGGAAAGACTGAACGAGAAGTTTCTAATGTTTCCACTCGGAGTTTCTTTAGAGTGATGTTTAATTGAATTTTCCCCCAGTGATTTATGAGAGTGACTAATTTTTCCACACGGAGTTTCTACACAGTAACGCTTAATTTAATTTTTCCCCTATGATTTATGAAAGTGACTAATTTTTCCAAGCGAAGTTTCTACAGAGAGTAATTGAATTTTCCACTGTGATATATAAGTGTGACTAATTTTTCCATGCGGAGTTTCTACAGAGTAGAATGTTTAATTGAACTTTCCTCTATGATTTATGAGAGTGACTAATTTTTTCCACGCGGAGTTTCTACAGAGAATAATGTTTAATTGAAATTATTTTTCCCTGCCTGTGATATGAAACACTGAATAAGAAACACATTGTTGTGTTTTTCTCTTTTACAAACATACCAACATGTAAATTGTAATTATATTCTTCTACTACTACTACTACTAATTAAATTCACTTCCTACATAAGATTGTTCGAAACTCAAAAACAAATAATGAGTTACTCAAAGAGATTATCTATGTTCAGTTTTAATCAATTGAATAATTTTTTTTAAAAATTATAATTATTACAGCCATTATTATAAGAGTGACTGATTTTTCACACGTGCATTTTCTAGAAAGTAATGCTTAATTGAATTTTTTAAATATAATTATTATTACAGCCATTATTATAAGAGTGACTGATTTTTCACACGTGCATTTTCTAGAAAGTAATGCTTAATTGAATTTTTTTAAATATAATTATTATTACAGCCATTATTATAAGAGTGACTGATTTTTCAACACGTGCATTTTCTAGAAAGTAATGCTTAATTGAATTTTTTTAAATATAATTATTATTACAGCCATTATTATAAGAGTGACTGATTTTTCACACGTGCATTTTCTAGAAAGTAATGCTTAATTGAATTTTTTTAAATATAATTATTATTACAGCCATTATTATAAGAGTGACTGATTTTTCAACACGTGCATTTTCTAGAAAGTAATGCTTAATTGAATTTTTTTTAAATATAATTATTATTACAGCCATTATTATAATAAGTGACTGATTTTTCCACTTGCATTTTCTAGAAAGTAATGCTTAATTGATTTTTATTAATATAATTATTACAGACGTTATTATAAGAGGGATTGATTTTTCCACTTGCATTTTCTGGAAAGTAATTCTTAATTGAATTTTTTAAATATAATTATTACAGCCATTATTATAAGAGTGACTGATTTTTCACACGTGCATTTTCTAGAAAGTAATGCTTAATTGAATTTTTTTAAATATAATTATTATTACAGCCATTATTATAAGAGTGACTGATTTTTCAACACGTGCATTTTCTAGAAAGTAATGCTTAATTGAATTTTTTTAAATATAATTATTATTACAGCCATTATTATAAGAGTGACTGATTTTTCACACGTGCATTTTCTAGAAAGTAATGCTTAATTGAATTTTTTTAAATATAATTATTATTACAGCCATTATTATAAGAGTGACTGATTTTTCACACGTGCATTTTCTAGAAAGTAATGCTTAATTGAATTTTTTTAAATATAATTATTATTACAGCCATTATTATAAGAGTGACTGATTTTTCAACACGTGCATTTTCTAGAAAGTAATGCTTAATTGAATTTTTTTAAATATAATTATTATTACAGCCATTATTATAAGAGTGACTGATTTTTCAACACGTGCATTTTCTAGAAAGTAATGCTTAATTGAATTTTTTCCCCCCTAAGATATATGAGTGACTAATTTTTTTTCCAGGCGGAGTATCTTTGTCAGCGTTTGCAAATTAATTCTTTGACTAGTCGATGTGTTTTCGATTGTGAGATAATTAGGGTAAGCGATTTCCCCCCCTCCCCCTCTGAGTGAGTGAGTGAGATAACTAGCAGTGACCTTTTTTTATGTGTCTGTGTGTGTCTGTCTCAGCACGCGCGGAGCTCGTGATCAGAGATAACGGCGCGTTGTTCTCTCTGCGTCCAGCCAGAGATTACGCTGCTAAGTGGCGGCATGTGATCGTTGCCTTGCCAGAGAGACAAGGCCACGGCAAACTTTGGCTCAGAGTCTTGGCGCCGCCAGAGAACAACTATTTGCGGGTTCCCCGGACGTGTTAAAAATTAGGTCCTTTCTCCTGCTCAGCTCTCACTCGACGACGTCCTTGAAACGGCTCAAGAGAGAGAGAGAGAGAGAAAGTAAAAGACCTCCAGTCGTGGATTTTAATTAAAACTGTGTATTCAGTTAAAAACACACTTGATGTAGTGCGAAATTAAATTCCTTAAAAAACCAACGAAACGTTTCACGCCACGCATCGACATGTTGAATGATGGCGATATTTTGAACCAGCGGCCAAGAGAAAGGCAAAAATCATGCCGGGCCAGTCACTTACTGTGGGGAGGGGGACGACGACAAAATGACGTCATAGTAGAACGAGGGACAACATACTTGGAGGTTATTCTGAAAGCAGGAGAGCGTCCGTCAGCTGCCAGGAGGGGTCGAAAGGAAGGTGAATGAAGGCGGGGAGAAGGGGGGAAAAATTTACAACGTACACGGATGTGCTCGGAGGTTATCCTGGAAGAAGAAAAAGAAAAAGAAGAGGAAGAAGAAGAAGAAGAAGAAGAAGAAGGAAGAAGAAGACGAGGGAAGAAGAAGAAGAGGAAGAAGAAGAGGAAGAAGAAGAAGAGGAAGAAGAAGAAGAGGAAGAAGAAGAGGAGGAAGAAGAAGAAGAGGAAGAAGAAGAAGAGGAAGAAGAAATGGAAAAAGAAGAGGAACAAGAAGAAGAAAGGGGAAGAAGAGGAAGAGGAAGAAGAAGAATAAGGGGAAGAAGAAGTAGGGGAAGAAGAGGAAGAAGAAGAAGAAGAAGAAGAGGAAGAAGAAATGGAAAAAGAAGAGGAACAAGAAGAAGAAAGGGGAAGAAGAGGAAGAGGAAGAAGAAGAATAAGGGGAAGAAGAAGTAGGGGAAGAAGAAGAGGAAGAAGAAGAAGAAGAGGACGAAGAAGCGGAAGAAAAAGAGGAAGAGGAAGAAGAAGAGGAGGAGGAAGAAGAAGAGAGGAAGAAGAATAAGTAGAGGAAGAAGAAGAGGAAGAAGATCATTTCTAGGAAAAGTTAAGGGCAGGAAGAAGAAGATATTGGGCGATTAACGGAGACGGAGAAGTAAAATTTACGGTTCACCATCAACTAACTGCCAACACACTTAAATAATAATATGTGGATGCCTGGACGTGTAATAATTAGGACCTTTCTCCTGTTCATCTCTCTCTCCCCTTCTTCCCCTATCTTCCTCCTCCTCCTCCCACCTCATCACCCGTTTCGCTAGTTAATTTAATCTTATTTTATATTGACCCCTACAGAGGAGTGTTTGGTGCCTAGGTTGGTACCTTGTGTTGAGTCACGCGACTCTGCGCTGAACTTTGAAACTCGTGAACTTTCGTCGGGTGCAGGTTTATTTGTGTCTCGTCTCGTTCCGTTCCTTCCCCGGGGGCGGGGCGGAGGGGGGGGGAAGGAATTCCTCACACCCGGAAGGAATTCCCCTCTCTGTCTCTCTCACTCATTCTGTCTCTATCTTTCTTGTTTTATTTTATTCTTTCTCTCTCTCTTTTCCTTTCTTTCTTTCATTATTCATTTCTTAAATTTTTTTTCTTTCTTCATTTCTTTTTTTCTTTCTCTCTCTTTTTTACTCTCTCTCTTTTTCTCTCTCCCTTCTTTTCTCTATTTCTTTCATTTTCTCTCTCTCTTTCCTCTCTTTCTTTCTCTCCCATTCTGTCTATCTTTCTTTCTTGTTTTATGTTTTTCTTTCTCTCTCTCTTTTCCTTTCTTTCATTCTTTCTTTTTTCTCCATTTCCTTCTTTATTTTTTCTTTCTTCCTTTCTCTCTCTTTCTTTTTTATTACTCTGTCTCTTTTTCTCTCTCCATTTTTTCTCTGTTTCTTGCATTCTCTCTCTTTTCTCTCTTTCTTTCTTTCTCTCCCATTCTGTCTATCTTTCTTTCTTGTTTTATGTTATTCTTTCTCTCTCTCTTTTCCTTTCTTTCATTCTTTTTTTTCTTCATTTCTTTCTTAATTTTTTCTTTCTTCCTTTCTCTCTCTCTCTTTCTTTTTTTACTCTGTCTCTTTTTCTCTCTCCCTTTTTTCTCTGTTTCTTGCATTCTCTCTCTCTTTTCTCTTTCTCCTATTCTGTCTATCTTTCTTTCTTGTTTTATGTTATTCTTTCTCTCTCTTTTCCTCTTTTCCTTTCTCTCATTCTTCCTTTCTTTCTCCATTTCTTTCTTTATGTTTTTCTTTCTTTCTCTCTCTCTCTCTCTCTCCGGAAGAAGAAAAGAAAGAGTCGCGTCTCTCACCATCGTCGTCGTCGTCGCAGTCGTCGAGGACTTCGTTAATTGAAACCGAAGCATTCTTGTTCTTCTTCTTCAGCGAGGCCTTAAAAATCCGTCCATTCTCAATTCTTTAACATGCGTTTCGAACCTGCTAATCAATATTTTTTTTACCCCCTCACTTAATCCCAAATTTACGAAAAAGAAATTTCGCTCGCAGTCAGGACCGCGTTCATGCCCTTTATTATGTCTTCCTCCGGCTCCCGCTAACCATACAAAAACATCCTCAAATTTCTGATTTCTTATGATCTCCCTGCAGTATGATTCCTTTTCCACATTCCGTTTTAAATTACTTCATCATATATCAGAGAAAAAAAGGCAGAGAGAAAAAGAGACAGAGTAAAAAAAGAAAGAGAGAGAAAAAAGAAAGAAAGGAAGAATTAAAGAAAGGAAAAGAGGAAAAAAAGAGAGAGAAAGAATAACATAAAACAAGAAAGATATATAAGTTAAAGACTGTATCCTTGTCTTCCTCCTTCTTGATTTCTGCTTTCTTTTCTCTTCTTTCTTTTCTTTTCATCTTTCTCGATATTTTATTTGTGTCAACATATAAATGATTAACAACAATTTTATAACATTGCAGAACTTTGCTTTCACCGAAATTCGGACTTAGGGTAAGTTTCCTCGTATTCCAGTCCCTTATTTACCAACACCCGTTTTTTTTGGAACCTTCCCTGTTATAGTTAGTTAGATGTTAGATGGTCCCTTATTTCTGTTTTTCTCGTTTCTGATTTAGGTAAAACCCAAAAAGTTCTGAGCGTGACGTCAGCCTCTGTTCTGTGTTGAGGAAGTGGACTTTGAGAGCGCGCTATTGTCTTCCAGAGTCCACGGCGGACTTTAACACGAGATACAGCGGAACTTTGAAACTCTTCACAATCAGGGTCCGACAGCTAATGACGAGACGGTGGTAAATATTACCACTGCCCTCACTATGGTGACCTATGAAGGCCAAGCAGAGGCTGACAGAATAGAGGGTGCAGAGGGAAAAGCGGAGGGAACACGCTGGGTTGTAACTACATAGGAAGAAGAAGTAGATCATGAAGAAGTAGAACATGATGATGGAGAAGAATAAGAAAATGATGATGATGATGGAGAAGAAGAACATGATGATGATGGAGAAGAAGCAACTGATGGTGATAACGATGGAGAAGAAGAAGAAGATGATGATGACGACGGCGAAGAAGAAACCGATGATGATGACGATGGAAAAGAAGAAGATTAGGATGGAGAAGAAGAAGAAGATGATGATGATGATGATGATGACGATGGAAAAGAATGGAGAAGAATATGATGATGATGGAGAAGGTGAAGAAGACGTAGTAGTAGAAGATGAAGTAGTAGTAAAAAAAGAAGAAGAAGTAGAACATGAAGTAGTAGTGGAAGATGAAGTAGTAGTAGTAGTAGTAGTACAAGAAAAAGTAGTAGAAGAAGAAGATGAAGTAATAGTAGTAGTAGAAGAAGTAGTAGTGGAAGAAGATGAAGTAGTAGTAAAAGAAGAAGGAGTAGAAGATGAAGTAGCAGTAAAAGAAGAAGAAGTAGAAGAAGAAGATGAAGTAGTAGTAGTGGAAGATGAAGTAGTAGTAGTAGTACAAGAAAAAGTAGTAGAAGATGAAGTAGCAGTAAAAGAAGAAGAAGAAGTAATAGTAGTAGATGAAGAAAAAAAATAATCAAAGGTCAATTTGATTTTACTGAAATAATTTTTGATTGCCACTAAATAAAAAGTGGGCCAAAGAGTCAACTATAAAATTTATCACTATTTATTCAGAAGCGACGTTTCGTCTCCATTTTGAGACATCCTCAAGCGTAAAATTTTTGATTGTATTTTAAATATATATAGTTTATTTCACAAAAGAAACTCTATTTTGTTTTTAAGGCTGAGTAAGTAATAAGAAACTCCGAAAAATAGTATTTATTAATTAATAAGTGAAATTTAAGATCCTATGACAATATTATGAGATCCATAATCAGTTATGGTAAATATTTATGTTAACATTTATTATTTGTTATTGTTTATAAAGTGCTGCGTCACTTGTTAATCCTTTAATCTCGACTTGTACTCCCAAAAATCCCAGTAATCTCTTAATAACGATCAGATGAAAGAAAAATCTCTCCGTCGGATCAGTGATTAATCCCCCGTTTAACACGGATAATCTTGTATATTTTACATGTATCTCCTAATATTATCACCTTGTATATTTTTTATCTTGTACAATTTTCTACTATTTATTATCTTGTACATTTTTCTAATATTTTTCATCTTGTACATTTTTCTAATAATTTTTATCTTGTATATTTTCCTAATATTTTTGGTCATGTACATTTTCCTAATATTTTTCTCTTGTATATTTTCCTAATATTTTTCTCTGTATATTTTCCTAATATTTTTTATCTTGTACATTTTTCTAATATTTTTCTCTTGTATATTTTCCTAATATTTTTCTCTTGTATATTTTCCTAATATTTTTCTCTTGTATATTTTCCTAATATTTTTCTCTTGTATATTTTCCTAATATTTTTGGTTATGTACATTTTCCTAATATTTTTCTCTTGTATGTTTTCATAATATTTTTCTCTTGTATATTTTTCTAATATTTTTTATCTTGTATATTTTCCTAATATTTTTCTCTTGTATATTTTCCTAATATTTTTTATCTTGTACATTTTTCTAATATTTTTCTCTTGCATATTTTCCTAATATTTTTCTCTTGTATATTTTCCTAACATTTTTCTCTTGTATATTTTCCTAATATTTTTGGTTATGTACATTTTCCTAATATTTTTCTCTTGTATGTTTTCATAATATTTTTCTCTTGTATATTTTTCTAATATTTTTTATCTTGTACATTTTTCTAATATTTTTTATCTTGTATATTTTCCCAATATTTTTCTCTTGTATATTTTCCTAATATTTTTCTCTGTATATTTTCCTAATATTTTTTATCTTGTACATTTTTCTAATATTTTTCTCTTGTATATTTTCCTAATATTTTTCTCTTGTATATTTTCCTAATATTTTTCTCTTGTATATTTTCCTAATATTTTTCTCTTGTATATTTTCCTAATATTTTTGGTCATGTATATTTTCCTAATATTTTTCTCTTGTATGTTTTCATAATATTTTTCTCTTGTATATTTTTCTAATATTTTTTATCTTGTACATTTTTCTAATATTTTTTATCTTGTATATTTTCCCAATATTTTTCTCTTGTATATTTTCCTAATATTTTTCTCTTGTATATCTTCCTAATATTTTTCTCTTGTATATTTTCCTAATATTTTTCTCTTGTTTATTTTCTAATATTTTTCTATTATTTTTATCTTGTATATTTTTCTAATTTTTTGTCTTGTATATTTTCCTAATATTTTTCTCTTGTCTATTTCCCCAATATTTTTCTCGTGTATATTTTATTAATATTTTTCCGTTGTGTAATTTCCTAACATTTTTCACTTTAACGTTTATTTAATATTTGTATCTCTGTTTTACATTCAACTAATACTTTTCCTTCGTATATTTTGTTAATATTTTTCTATTTCATATTCTGGTAATATTCGTAACTTGCGTATTTTCTTAACATTTTTGTGTTGCGTAATTCATTTAATTTTGTTTCTATGGCATTTACCTTCCTCATTCCTTCGTCGATCAAAAAGACGTTGGCTTAAATTTTAAATTATTTCGTTTTTACAATTAATTATACGAAAATTAGCGTCCTTGAATTTCCATCTTTGGCAGACTCCGAACAAAGTATTTATTGACGTGTTTTGTCGACGTGTTTGTTATGCAACGATCATAAGAAGTAAAGATAAGGCAAATACTTGAAGAAGAAGAAGATAAGAACATCTCTGATATCAAATATGCAGTTTATCTCTTTGCACTATTCTCTGTCTCTCTCTTTTTGCTCAGAGATGTCATTTAAGAAGCCTTGGATAAAGCTTTTTATTAACACAATCGCCGCGGACGTTTCTGATTGGTCCTCACCAAAAGTAGGAACAAAATAAGTGTTCCTTGCTTTTCAACCCATTAGCTTGCAACTGATCACAGTTCTTCCCCTGATTCACACGTAAGGCGCCATTTTTGTTGTTGTTGTTCCAGCTAATATAGCAGTGAATAAATTAGCCTACCTGGAGGTTTCTGATTGGTGCTTTGCTCATCCAAACCCACGCAGAAGCCCGAGTTTTGATTGTGTACCGGGATAACGAATACGCAATACAAGTTATTTCATTTTCTTTCTATCCGTTGCGGAAAAATGTAAGGTAACGATGGGCAGGCTACTTGCGGATAACTGGGGAAAGGAACAGATACAGACCAAAGAAAGAACGAAAGTAGAAAAGAAAGAAGAAAAGAAATAAGAACGAAAGAAAGAAGGAAAGAACGAAAGAAAGAACAAAAGAAAGAAGGAAAGAATCAAAGAAGGAAAGATAGAAGGAAACAGAGAACGAAAGGAGGAACGAAAGAATGAAAGAGAGAACGAAAGAATGAAAGAGAGAACGAAAGAAGGAAAGAGGGAACGAAAGAAGGAAAGAACGAAAGAAAGAAGGAAAGAATCAAAGAAAGAAAGAACGAAAGAAAGAAAGAACGAAAGAATGAAAGAGAGAACGAAAGAAGGAAAGAGGGAACGAAAGAAGGAAAGAGGGAACGAAAGAAGGAAAGAAAGAACGAAAGAAGGAAAGAAAGAACTAAAGAAGGAAAGAGAGAACGAAAGAAGGAAAGAGAGAACGAAAGAAGAAACGAGAGAACGAAAGAAGGAACGAGAGAAGGAAAGAGAGAACGAAAGAAGAAACGATAGAACGAATGAAGGAACGAGAGAACGAAAGAAGGAATGAGAGAACGAAAGGAGGAAAGGGATAACGAAAGAAGGAAAGGCATAACGAAAGAAGTAACGAATGAAGGGAAGAAGGAAAGAAAGAACGAATAAGGAAAGAAAGATAGAGAAACTATTTGGGAAATTGAAAAAGAAATGTTACGACGAAAAAATAAATCCAAAGCAACGGGGATAAACCATCTCTAGTAGTTGAAGGTAGAAAATGAAACGAAACTGTACAGTCGGTTAATATTTGTTTGAAATGAAAACCAAAGGATACTGAAAAAACAAAAATATAGAAGGAAAAAGTATTTAAATAACGGGATTACGTTTATGAAAAGAGTAAACTATGAAGGGAAAGTTTTCTTTGGTCCAAAAAGGCAGTGACGAATAGAAAAAGAAATTCTGATCCCTTTTGATGATGAGGAACTGTTGGACCAGCCAGCGCTTCGATGACGTCATCAGTGACGTCAACCACGTAATGAAGGGAAAAGCGTATCCCGTGTAATTGTATTAGAAGCGTCGCCAGTATGAAGATTGAGGAAGGCTCGGCCCTGTTAGAGTCCCTGCCATTGGTCGCGGAGTCGAGCCTGCGTGGACGCTTCCCATTGGCCCGCAGCCTTATCTTCCTCCGCGACTTATCTATCTGCCTGTGCGTCGGCGGCCATGTTTAGTCCGCGTGACGATCACGTGACGGGCCAATACCAGCTGACTTCAGGGTCAACTTCCTTTACCCTTCACTTCTATTCATGTTCTTTCCTTTCACTCATCCAATACTTTTCGCTTCTTTTTATCCTTTTGTACTCTTTCCCTTCTATTATTTTTCTTCCTTCCAATAATTTCCTTTCGTCCAGTTCCGAATCACCTCAAATTTCCATTTCTTTGCATTTTATTTGCTATTTTTATTTATTTTACTCGTTTTTTTCCACATGTATTACGTTTTTTACGTCACGCATTTATCCATATAATTTTTCCCTTTTTATTTTCCTCTCACTTTATCCTTTTATTTTTTCCTATTCGCTACCCCTTTCCATTTTATCATTTCCTTACTTTCACTTTCCCTTTTTTTCCATTTTTTTCTTTACATTTTCTTTTGTATTTCTATTTATTTTCTTCCATTTCTTCCTGTTTTTCATTTTTTTAATAGCATGCTTTTATCCATTTCTTTCCCCCCCTTTCTAATTTTCCTTTCGCTTTATCGTTTTCCGCTCCCCTTTTTCTTTTTATTCTTTCCCTCTTTTCAATCATTTCCTTACTTACACTTTCATTTTACGATTCCCCTTCTTTTCCATTTTTTTCTTTACATTTTATTTTGTATTTCTATTTATTTTCTTCCATTTCTTTATGTTTTTCATTTTTTTCATAGCATGCTTTTATGCATTTCTTTCCCCCTCCCCCTTTTTAATTTTCCTTTCACTTTATCCTTTTCCGCTCCCCTTTTCCTTTTTATTCTTTCCTTCTTTTCAATCATTTCCTTACGTTCACTATTGTTTCACGATTTCTCCTTGTTCTCCGTTTCTTTTCTTTATCTTTTATTTTCCTATTTCCCATTATTTTAGTTTTCCTTTCTTTTCTTTATCCCCTTTCTGATTTCCTTCATTTTTCCTTTTATTATTTTTCTTCCTTCCAATAATTTCCTTGTGTTTCAGTTCCCAATCCACCTTCTTTATCATTATTTTTTCCCCTATTTTCCTTCTCTTTTATGTTGTTTCCCACCCACCTATATTTTTCATTGTTTCCGTTGCTTTCATTTATCCATTCAATTTACCCGCTTTTATGTTCTTTGTCATTTTATCGTATTCCTTTTCTTTTTTTCCTTTTATTATTTCTTCTTGTCAATAATTTCGTTACTTTGACTTCTCTTTATTTCGTGTATTGTTTTTTCCAGCTTCGCTTCCTTTCCTCTCCCTTTAGTCTGCGTTTCGTTTTCGTTCCTTCCATTCGCTTAATATTTTTGTACAATTTTTTTTCCCAATTTTCGTTGTGGCCGTCGTTAACAGTCGCTGCTTGTTTTTTTTTCACACATATTTATTCATTCCGAGATTTGATAAAAATATGAAAAAATTTTAAAAAATAATTTCCCCGTGATTTGCGACCGATTTATTATTATTATTATTTTTTAAATTAAAAATCCCGCCCAAAAAGAGAATGATTTCCCCGGGACTACTTTTCCCATCACGAGTGACGTGTCGAGCCCCTGACCTAGACGCGGAGGGATTCTTCCGGCAACAAGATGGCGTCACATGTGGGGGGAAGGGGAAGGGGGGGAGGGGGGAGTCAAAACATCGCGTGCCGCAGCAGCCGCTATTTATACACGACACAACACAAACACCTCACTCTCGTACACACACACACACAGTTACTAGGGAAGTAAGGAAGGAGAAAAGAAACAACAAGACGGCCTTTTATATTAGGTCAAAGGAACAGGCGAATACAAGGAACTTGGAACAGCCGACAAAACCCCGGCGGAAAATAAATAAATTGAGGGTTATACGAAATGTATTAAGAGAAGAAGAAGAAAAAACTAATAAGAAGAAAAAGAAAAGGATTACAAACAGTGAGGAGTGAGGAAATTTAATTATAGCAAACCACCGTTGATTTAACTATGGTCCTTTTAAGTCTCTTATTAAAATAAAACGGAACTCGACGTGAACAAAGGAAATTAATACGGACGTTAAAGAAACAAAGCCCAATTATACAACTACATAGATACAATAGTAGAAGTAAATAATACATTACTTATAAATTTAATTATAAAAATTGGGGATTAAAAAAATTAATTGAAAAATACATCAATTATACAATTAAATTTCATGAAATTGAGGTAAGTCATTAGTCAAAATGCGCATGCAATTACATGTAATATAATTAAGTACATGTAAATTGATCAGGTAAATAGAAAAACTATAGATATATATATAATAAATTATGTACCAACCAAAAAATTTAATTAACGAATAAAAAATTGCTCCGAAACGATTATCGATACAGCAATTAACATTATAAATACATAAAAAATAAACCATCACGAAACTTTCGAAAAGGCGTTGAAAAAATTATTTAAATTTCAATAAAATAGATAAATAAGTTGGGCAATTCCTTAAACTTCAATAAAATAGATAATTAAGTAGGACAATTCTTTAAACATCAATAAAATAGATAAATAAGTTGGACAATTCCTTAAACTTCAATAAAATAGATAATTAAGTTGGACAATTCCTTAAACTTCAATAAAATAGATAATTAAGTTGGACAATTCCTTAAACTTCAATAAAATAGATAATTAAGTTGGACAATTCCTTAAACTTCAATAAAATAGATAAATAACTGATACATATGCAACTATGTTAAGGTAAATAAATAATACATTTAAAAAATATGTATACAACGGATAATTGTAATTATCAAAATTTAAATAAAAAATCGATAAAACTAATTTATAAACGATTAATATCTGGGTAATTAAAATGTACAAATATGCCGAAAAGAACCAATTATAGCAATTAACTGATCAGGTAAATAGAAAAACTATAGATATAATTAATTATGTACCAACCAAAAATTTAATTAACAAAAAAATACTCCGAAACGATTGTTAATACACCAATTAACATTATAAATACATAAAAATAACCACCACGAAACTTTCGTAAAGGCGTTGAAAAAATTATTTAAACTTCAATAAAATAGATAATTAAGTTGGACAATTCCTTAAACTTCAATAAAATAGATAATTAAGTTGGACAATTCCTTAAACTTCAATAAAATAGATAATTAAGTTGGACAATTCCTTAAACTTCAATAAAATAGATAATTAAGTTGGACAATTCCTTAAACTTCAATAAAATAGATAATTAAGTTGGACAATTCTTTAAACATCAATAAAATAGATAATTAAGTTGGACAATTCCTTAAACTTCAATAAAATAGATAATTAAGTTGGACAATTCTTTAAACATCAATAAAATAGATAATTAAGTTGGACAATTCCTTAAACTTCAATAAAATAGATAATTAAGTTGGACAATTCCTTAAACTTCAATAAAATAGATAATTAAGTTGGACAATTCCTTAAACTCCAATAAAATAGATAATTAACTTGGACAATTCTTTAAACTTCAATCGAATAGATATTTAAGTTGGACAATTCCTTAAACTTCAATAAAATAGATAAATAACTGATACATATATGCAACTATATTAAGGTAAATAAATTATACATTAATTAATTGTAATTATCAATTTTTTTAAAAAAAATCGATAATGCATAATTTAATTTAATTTATAAACGATTAATATCTGAAACGATTATCAATACAGCAGTTAACATTATAAATACATAAAAATTAACCACCACGAAACTCTCCAT
>CM067379.1:375993-383493 GCA_034510155.1 Eucriotettix oculatus
TGTAAACGTCTAAAAAAAGATCGTCATTATTCGGCAATTTTTTCTGTCCTTAAATTTTTTTTCTTCCAAAAAAAAACCCACCACGACCACCAAAAATCCTGGGTGTTGTAGGAGGAAGGTCAGTGGCCTTCATTCAGTGTGTCCCAAACGCTTGATAAGGGGAGACCTTCGTTTCGTGGTTATCGTCTCTGAAATATTCCCCCTCCTTCCCCCTCCCTTCCACTCCTTTTCCTCCCTTCCCTCCCCTCCCTTCCCTCCCCTACATTCTTGAGTCACATATTACTTGCTTGATAATGGCCGAGTCGCACTCAATGGTTTACGCAACAGACTCTGACTCCCGAGTAGTAGGTTAGAGGATCAGTGAGCCTCGAAACAACCTCCACTCTCCTCCTCTTCTCCTCCTCCTTAAACCCCGGCCCCCTCCCTTCACGCTCGTCAAATAGGGGGGAAGGGGGAAAAGATCTTGGTCAGCGAATCATCACAGCAGTGAGACTTTACATACATACACCTGACTCGGTAAACAAAAGCAGCGCCGATAAAGGGGAGGAAAAGGGCACGATGGTAAGGCAAGGTACGCAATTAAAGTCGAGAGGGGGGGGGGAAATATATATATATATATATCGGACGGGAAAAGAATGAGCTTCTTTGTCTGTCCGTACTGTATGTAAAAAAAAAGCAGCAGCAGCACAACTGTTCGTCTCCCTCCCCTAGGACAGGTGAATAAAAAGGTGATGCGAGACTTTGAAACTAATCCCGGGCCAAGTTTGACCACGACAGAAATATTTATCGGAAAGAAAGGAAGAGAGGGAGAGACAGAGAGAGAGAATCATAAAAAAGCAAAGAAGGAAGTAAAGCAAGAGAGAACGAAAAAAGAAAAAAAAGAAAAAATGAAAGACACAGAGATAGAGTGAAACAAACAACGGCGAAGGAAATGAAGAAGGGGAAGAAAGAGACGGGAGAAACCCGAAAAGTGAAAATGGTAAAGTACGAAAAAAGGGGATAAATAAAGAAACGTAGGATAAATACAGAAAGAAATGGAGAAGGAAAAAGAGGGGGGAGGACGGATTCCAGGCCAAGTTTGACCACGACAGAAATAATATTTATCGGAAAGAAAGGAAGAGAGAGAGAGAGAGAGAGAGAGAGAATCATAAAAAGAGCAAAGAAGGAAGTAAAGCAAGAGAGAAAGAAAAAAGAAAAAAAAGAAAAAATGAAAGACACAGAGATAGAGTGAAACAAACAACGGCGAAGGAAATAAAGAAAGGGGAAGAAAGAGACGGGAGAAACCCGAAAAGTGAAAATGGTAAAGTACGAGAAAAAGTGATAAATAAATAAAGAAACGTAGGATAAATACAGAAAGAAATGGAGAAAGAAAAAGAAAAAAAGTATTGAAAGACAGGACGAAACGAGAGACCATAAAAGGAAATTATGAAACAGGACTATAAATAAAACGGGTAGAGAAATAAACCCGAGCAAGACGGAACCAGAGCAAAATAATAAAAGACTTAAAGGAAAAAATGAAAGGAAGAAAGAAAAAATGTCAGAGAGAACGAAAGAAATAGGAAAAAAACGGAGAGACAAATAAGTTGGGAAGAAACTATAATGAGGTAAGAAAGAACGAAAGAAAAGGAGCGGGGAAACGAAGAAATACTTACTGGAAGGTAAAATGTAGGAAGGGAGAAATAAACGGAGGAAACAAAAAGCGGAAAGACAGGAGGCGAAATAAACAAAAGGGAAACACGAGGAAAGAGAGAAACAAACGAGGGAAGAAAGGAAGAGAGAGCAAAGAAAGAAATAACGAGAGAGAGAGAGAATCATAAGAAAACAAAGAAGTAAAGCAAGAGAGAACGAAAGAAAAAAAATAAAGAATGCAAGACACAGAGATAGAGAAAAACAAACAACGGCGAAGGAAATGATGAGGGGAAGAAAGAGACGGGAGAAACCCAAAAATGAAAATGGTAAAGTACAAAAAAAAGGGATAAATAAAGAAACATAGGATAAATACAGAAAGAAAGGGAGGGGGGGGAAATATTGAAAGACAGGACGAAACGAGATACCATAAAAGGAAATTATGAAACAGGACTATAAATAAAACGGGTAGAGAAATAAACCCGAGCAAGACGGAACCAGAGCAATATAATAAAAGACGTAAACAAAGAAAAAAATGAATTAAATAAAAAGAAAAAAACGTAAGAGAGAACGAAATAAAAAGAAAAAAAAAGCTGAGAGGCAAAAAAGTTGGGAAGGCAGACGAAAGAAAGAAAGAAATGGGGAAACTATAATAAGGCAAGAATGATACTGGGAAAAAAACAACCAACAACATCAGACAGAAAGAAAAGGGTGATAAGACAGTAAACAGGCAAAGAAAGAAAGAACGAAAGAAAAAAACGGGGAAACCGAAGAAATACTTACTGGAAGGTAAAATTTGGGAAGGAAGAAAGGAACGGAGAAAGTGGAAAGACGGGGGGTGAAATAAACAAAAGGGAAACAATGAGAAAAGTAATGAAGACACGAGGAAAGGGAAGGAAGGAAGTGAGAGCAAAGAAAGAAAGGGAGAGAAATGACTGAGGGAAATTGCCTCCTGTTTTCCCCCCCTAGCTGTTGATGACGTCACCTGATGACGTTGTTCCCCCACCCAACCCCCTTTTAGTCTGCCCGAGAGTTTATTTTCCGTGATGGCGCCGCTGCAAGTTTCACGGATGGACGCGCGCGTTTATCTGCGGCCGTAACCTCTTTGACATTCGACGGGACGGACCTACTAGAGTAATATATATATAGTACTACGCATATGTGAGTGTGTGTGTGTGTGCTTCATTTCCCAACAGCGTGTTTACGGATTCTCCTGATGTTGACGGATTTATAAACTGAGAAAAATTAGTTACGGGTTACTAAGATGATTCAGGCCATAGCTAAACTAACTTATATTTCAAATACCATAGAGAATTCTAAAAATAAATAAAAAAACGTTAAGCGAATCGCTGAAACGCCATGAGAGGAATCCTGGATCAAGTTGGACACGACATAGATATTGAAAAAAATAGGGAGGGAGAGAGAGAGAGAGAAATAAAAGTTATAAAGAAAAGAGAAAATCAACGGAGAACGAAGGAATGAGACAGAGAAAAAGCAGTAAGAGAGAAGGAAAGCAACAGAGAACGAAAGAAAGAGATAGATACACAGACAGAGAGAAAGAAATAAAAAAGAAGGAAAGCAACAGAGAACGAAAGCAAGAGACAGACAAACAGACAGAGAGGAGAAAATATAAAAGTCTAAAAACCAAAAAGGAAATAAGCAGAGAACGAAAGAAGGAGACAGAGAGAAAGCAATAAAAAAGGAAGGAAAGCAACAGAGAACGAAAGGAAGAGACAGACAGACAGAGAGGGGAAAAATAAAAGTCTAAAACCAAAAAGAATATCAACAGAGAACGAAGGAATGAGACAGAAAGAGGGAAAGCAATAAAAATAGAAGGAAAGCAACAGAGAACGAAAGAAAGACACAGACAGACAGAGAGGGGAAAAAATAAAATTCTAAAACAAAAAAGGATGTGAACAGAGAACGAAAGAAAGAGATAAATACGCAGACAGAGAGAAAGCAATAAAAAAGAAGGAAAGCAACAGAGAACGAAAGAAAGATACAGACATACAGAGAGGGGAAGAAATAAAAGTCTAAAACAAAAAAGGATGTGAACAGAGAACGAAAGAAAGAGACAGACAGACAGAGAGGGGAAAAAATAAAATTCTAAAACAAAAAAGGATATCAACAGAGGACGAAAGAAAAAGACAGACATACAGAGAGGGGAAGAAATAAAAGTCTAAAACAAAAAAGGATGTGAACAGAGAACGAAAGAAAGAGATAGATACACAGACAGACATAAAGCAATAAGAAATAATTAAAGACACAGAGAACAAAAGAAGCAGACAGACATACAGACAGAGAGGGGAAAAAATAAAAGTCAAAAACCAAAAAGGAAATCAACAGAGAACGAAAGAAAGAGACAAACAGACAGAGGGGAAAAAATAAATAACAAAAACAAAAAAAAAGGAAAGCATCTAAGAACGAAAGAATGAGAGAGAGAGAAAGAGAAAAAAATGGAAACAGTAAAAGAAAAGGAGAAAGAAACGGATAAACAAAGAATGATGGGAAGGACTGGACGAAAGAAAGTATGCAGCGTGTAAATAGCTCCAACAGAGAGGGAGACACGCGGAGTTATTTGCGTAGTATAAATGGTTTTTTTTTCTTCTTCTGTGGATCACTGAGATTTATTGGGGGAGTCTCTCTCTCTCTCTCTCTCTCTCTCTCTCTCTCTCTCTCCACTGTTGTTGTTGCTGTTGCCATTCTACACAGGAAGGGAATAAAAGGGGCTTCTAATAAGAACAACGCTAGAAAAAAAAAGAGAGAGTGTGAGCCGAGATTAGTGTCTAATCCGCGTGTGTTGACGGGGGGTCATGTAACCCTGCGGAACACCAGGGTCTGTCGTTCGGCTTTGTTTGTTGTGAATTCTTTCTTCACCTACAATTACTTAAAATAATAGGACACTCTGGTTTAGGTGAGGCAGGAAAAGGGGGGAATTTTTTATTTTTTATTTTTATTTTGTGTTTGAAAAGGAAAATAAGCAAAAATCAAATTGTGTGAATGGAGAATTCTAATCCAGGCCAAAGTCAACACGACATCAAAAAAAAAAAATACACAAATAATGAAGATGTAGGACGTTTGAGGATTGACAGATGTGAACATATGTGTGTGTGTGTTACGATAATAAGGAAGAGGCAAAGTGTGTGTGTGTGTGTGTGTGTGCTCACAGGATGACGAAACAAGAGTCCAGATTTCCCGGAACGAACATTGACATGTGTTACAGATAAAACCTAATCTCCCCTCCCTCTCCCCTCTTTCCCCCTCCCCTCCCCCTTCAACACTATCACACTCTCCCCCCCCCTTCCCTCCCTATCAAAACCTCTTTTTTAAAGCCGCCAACTACTGCAATACAAAGACTTTCTTTTTAATACGTTACGTACCCTCTGACGTCATGATAAAATAATATTTATTCCCCCTCCCCCTCTTGTATTTACCTTCTAGAAAAATTATTGCTCTACGACGACTACGACGCCAATGCATTTTTTTTGGGTGGGGGGGGGGGTCAAAGACAGCCATAAATAATAGACAAATGTTCTCTTCTTCTTCTTCTTCTTCTCCCTCTTAGCTTATCCAGGTAGCTGCTGCGTCAAATAACTCAATACTTTAAATTAATTTACTAACGTAAAAATAATCAACAGGAGATGATGGTTGCTAGGCAACACCCCCCAGAGATAATTGTACACTATACCCCAAAGATTAATACGCAAACCTACTAGTTTTAGTTATTTTTCGCTTGTAAACAGTCTTTTTCCGAAACAAAATCAACACCAAAGCGTTGCTAGGCAACCTCCAGAGATAATTGTACACTCTACCCCAAAGATTAATACACAAACCTACTAGTTTTAGTTATTTTTCGCTTGTAAACAGTCTTTTTCCGAACAAAAATCAAAACACCAAAGCGTTGCTAGGCAACCTCCAGAGATAATTGTACACTCTACCCCAAAGATTCATACACAAACCTACTAGTTTTAGTTATTTTTCGCTTGTAAACAGTCTTTTTCCGAAACAAAATCAACACACCAAAGCGTTGCTAGGCAACGTCCAGAGATAATTGTACACTCTACCCCAAAGATTAATACACAAACCTACTAGTTTTAGTTATTTTTCGCTTGTAAACAGTCTTTTTCCGAAACAAAATCAACACCAAAGCGTTGCTAGGCAACCTCCAGAGATAATTGTACACTCTACCCCAAAGATTAATACACAAACTTACTACTTTTAGTTATTTTTCGCTTGTAACGCATACAGAAATAACTTTTTTTCCGAACAAAATCAACAGCAAAGCGTTGCTAGGCAACCGCCAGAGATAATTGTACACTCTACCCCAAAGATGTATATACAAACCTATTACTTTTAATCATTTATTCACTTAACGAACATACTGACAAAATTCTTTTCTTCGGAACTAAATCAACAGCACGGCGTTGCTAGGCAACCTCCAGAGATAATTGTACACTCTACCCCAAAGATGTATACACAAACCTACTACTTTTAATCATTTATTCGCTTAACGAACATACTGAAAAACTCTTTCCTTCGGAACAAAATCAACAACACGGCGTTGCTAGGCAACATCCAGAGATAATTGTGCACACTATCCCAAAGATGTATGAACAAACCTATTACTTTTAATGATTTATTCACTTAACAAACACGCTGAAAAACTCTTTTCTACGGAACAAAATCAACAGCAAAGCGTTGCTAGGCAACGTCCAGAGATAACTGTACACTCTACCCCAAAGATGTATATACAAACCTATTACTTTTAATCATTTATTCACTTAACAAACATGCTGAAAAACTCTTTTCTTCGGAACAAAATCAACAACACGGCGTTGCTAGGCAACGTCCAGAGATAATTGTACACTCCTCCATAGATTCATAAACAAACCTATTACTTTTAATCATTAATGCACTTAACGAACATACTGAAACATTCTTTTCTTCGGAACAAAATCAACAGCATGGGGTTTCTAGGCAACCGCCAGAGATAATTGTACACTCTACCCCAAAGATTCATAAACAAGCCTATTACTTTTAATGATTTATTCAGTTAAAAAACATGCTGACAAATACTTTTCTACGGAACAAAATCAACACCAAAGCGTTGCTAGGCAACTTCCAGAGATAATTGTACACTCCTCCATAGATTCATAAACAAACCTATTACTTTTAATCATTTATTCACTTAACGAACATACTGAAACATTCTTTTCTTCGGAACAAAATCAACAGCACGGCGTTGCTAGGCAACCTCCAGAGATAATTGTACACTCTACCCCAAAGATTTATAAGCAAACCTATTACTTTTAATCATTTATTCAGTTAAAAAACATGCTGACAAACTCTTTTCTACGGAACAAAATCAACAGCACGGCGTTGCTACGCAACCGCCAGAGGTAATTTACTCTCCCCCCAAAGATTTATAAACAAACCTATTAATTTTAATCATTTATTCGCTTAACGAACATGCTGACAAACTATTTTCTACGGAACAAATTCAACAACACGGCGTTGCTAGGCAACCTCCAGAGATAATTGTACACACTACCCCAAAGATGTATATACAAACCTATCACTTTTAATCATTTATTCGCTTAACAAACATACTGACAAACTTTTTTCTTCGCAACAAAATCAACAGAAAAGAGTTGCTAGGCAACTTCCAGAGGTAATTATACTCTTCCCCCAAAGATGTATACACAAACCTATTACTTTTAATCATTTATTCAGTTAAAAAACATGCAGACAAATTCTTTTCTACGGAACAAAATCAACACCAAAGCGTTGCTAGGCAACGTCCAGAGATAACTGTACACTCCTCCATAGATTTATAAACAAACCTATTATTTCAATCATTTATTCACCTAACGA
>CM067379.1:388493-401354 GCA_034510155.1 Eucriotettix oculatus
CCCCCCCCCTCCCCCCCCCCCCCCCCCCCCCCCCCCCCCCCCCCCCCCGCCCCCCCCCCCCCCCCGCCTCCCCCCCCCCCATCCCACCCCCCGCCCCCGCCCCCCCCCACCCCCCCCCCCCCACCCCACCCCCCCCCCCCCCCCTCCCCCCGCCCCCCCTCACCCGCCCCCCCCCCCCGCCCCCCCCCCCCCTCCCCCCCCCTCCCTCCCCCGCCCCTCCCCCTCCCCTCCCCACCCCCCGCCCCCACCCCCCCCCCCCCCCCCCCCCCCCCCCCCCCCTCACGCCCCCCCCCCCACCCCCCCGCCCCCCTCCCCCCCCCCCCCCCCCCCCCCCACCACCCCCGCCCCCCTCCCCCCACCCGCCCCCGCACCCCCCCCCCCCCCCCCCCCCCCCCCACCCCCCCCCCCCCCCCCCCCCCCCCTCCCCCCACCCCACCCCTCCCCCGCCCCCCCGCGCCCTCCCCCCCCCACCCACACCCCCACCGCCCCCCCCCCCGACCACACCCCCTCGCCCCCCCCCCCGCCCCCCACCACCTCCCCCCCCCCCGCCCCTCCGCGCCCCGCCACCCGACCCCCCCCCTCCCCCCCCGCCCGCCCCCCTCCCCTCCCCCACACCACCCCCCCCCCCCCACCCCCCCCGCCACGCACGCGCTCCCCCCCCCCCCCCGCCCCCCGCACCCCCCCCCGCCCCTTCCCCCACCCCCCCCCCACGCGCTCCCCCATCACCCGCTCACTCCCACTCCCCCCACCCCCCCACCCCCTCGCCCTATCCGCCCCCCCCAGCGCCCCCACTTCCCACCGCGCTCAGCCCCCCCATCCCCACCGCCCAAACCCGCGACCCCCACCTCCCCGCCCCCCCTTCCCCCCCCCCGCCTCCCGAACTCTACCTATTCCCCGCGCTCCTGCACCCCACCAGCCTCGCACCCCCAAGTCCCCTCCCGTCAATTTAGATAGCCCCACAACATTTACCCGCCACGACACTCCTTCCCCCTTCGACTTCCCACCTGCAACGCCCGCCCCCCCCGCCCCCCCGCCCCACCAACCCCCCTCGCCCCCCGCCCCCCGCCCCGCCCACATCGACCGTCCCCCCCGCCACCCCCCCCCCACTCGCCCACCCCCTTTTAACACAACTTTTCGGCCCCCCTCCCTCCCTCCCTCTCCGACTTCTTAGCGGTGCACCCACCTATCCAACCGCTGTGACGCACCCCCAATCATTCGCACCCTCAAACCTACCATCCCCCCACCCCCCCCCCCGTTTACGACCTCTTCTCCCCTTCAACCCACAGCCGCCCTAGCCATCCCCGACGCCCTGACTGTTCGTTCATCCACCCCGCCTTCCCCCCCCACACCCTATAACATTGACATTCCCGTCCCACCCCGCCCCTCTACAGAACGGCCCAACCCTACCCCCCCCGCCTCAACCCCCACCATCTCAACCAACCCGCACCCCCCCTTTCTCCCAACCCCTCACCCCTGCCCCCTCGCGCCAGAGCGTTCCAACCCGCTCGCCCTGCCGCCCTCCGCCCTTACCTGCCAACGTCCCATCCACCATTCCTTAGTTCTGCCTAACAAGTCTCCACCCGACACCCTACGTCCCCCACCCTCCCCCCCCTCAGCTACGCCACCCCACCACCCCCCATCGTCTCACGGCTCTTCATCTCTACCTCCCCCGTCGACACCCCTCGTCGGTACATAACACACCAGCCTCCCAGGTCCCCAACCCCACCCCCCCCCCACCTTGCCCTCATACCCTATCCCCGTACACCCCGCATATCCCCCCCGAACACCCAACACCATATCCACAACACCAAAAACCCCCTTCTGCCCCCCGCCAGATACACGCCCACCTCACCTCAACGCCACGCCCTACCACTCAACCACCCCTACCCTTTCCAACGACCCCCCCCTTAAGCCACCTCACCCCACGCCACACCCCCACGCTGAGCACCCACCCGTCTAGCCCTCGCCCCACCGCCCAACCACCCCACTCTGCTTCCCCTGCCTCTACGTTCCCCTCTTCCTACCCCTCTTCTCTTCCACCACCCACCCCAATCTTACCCCTCGATACCCCTAAGCCCACCCCCTTTCCCCTCTATCGACCGCTCCTCGCCCGCCTCCTGCGCGCCCTACACCCCAACCCAACCAAAGCCTCCACCAACTCACCCCCCAACCTTAGCGATATTACTCCCCCTCTACGCCACTCCCGCTCACCCCCCACTTTTCCGGTACGCCGAACATAGACCCCCCCCCCCCCCACCAAGATCCCCCCCTGCCAATCTTCACTCATCCTCCATCCGACCCCCGCCCCCCTGCTCCGCATCCAGCATCCACACCTACATCATCAGAATAACGCACCCCACACCGAATTCCCTACCTCCGCCTCCCCCTAAGCCTCCCCATTGACAGCTCAACACATCGCCAGCCGCTTCAAGTCACCCATCGCGTCTCTTCCCGATCCCCCCCCATCCCTCCCCTCCCCCACCCACCCCAGTCGCTACCCTCCACACACCCCGTATCCAACTCTCCGGTCGTCCGGTTGCCTTGAACGCGTGTCCGGTCAGCCCCAACACCGTCCTCCCTCACCGTGCCTCCTCACAAGCCAATTCCAGACCCCGGACACTGTATCCAGCCCTACTGGCCACCCGGACGTTTCTCGCTGCTACTTACACCTCGCCCCCATCCTTGCCTTTCCTCAACCCTCCCTCCCCACACACGCGGGTGTGCTACCAAAATACCACTCCCCGTCCCTCAACTAAACCCTCCCAAAACCCCCCCCCCGATTCATCAATCCATGCATTCACATGCCCTGCACCCCCCCTCCCCCCTACAACCTCTCCTCCTATCGCCCCCCACACATTATCCCACCCCGTCTTTACCGCCAAATTTCTCCGCCTATACCACTCTACGCTCGGTCCCGTCCAGCTTTGGCGTCCCTCACGGCATGGTCGCCCCTACGCCCTTCGTCCCCTGCCCCCTGACCTCCGCCCCACGCTCCCTCCCACACAACTCTCCCCAGACCGCCGCCCTACCCCCGACCGCCATCCAAATCGCACCTCCACCCTCACCCCAACACGCCCCGTAACCCACTCCCCCGACATCATTCCTACCCACTTACTGCCCTGCATACTCCGCTCCGTCAAACCATCGCCAATACCACGCCCCCTCGTGCCCACCCCCCGCCTCCCCTCAGTCACCCACCACTCCCCCCCAGTCAACTCCTCCCCTCCTCCTCTCCGGACAAATACCCCCCCACAGCCACTCAACCGATGTACTCTGAGCGCCTCTCCCGCCTCGCTCCCCCCCCCGACTCGATACCCCCCCATAACATCCCCTCCCTCCCATCCACACCCCCAATCACCCCGTTCTGACCCCTCCCAGGCCCCCGTACTCTACCAGCATATAATTTTTTAGATGAGTCTTTCCCTCGCTATCCGCCCCACCCTACCCCCAACCCCAATGCTTTTCCTCTTTACGACCCCCCCTCCTACCCCCCGCCCCAACCGTTGCCCTCAACTATCCCCCCCATCCCCTGACAATCTTCCAAATAGTTTTGTATCTCCGCTTTGTGCCCTCTCCGCATCCCCCATCTCCCGCCCCTACATTGTTTCTACCCCCCCAACCCTCCAGCTACACCCCTCTACCCCTTCCCATGTACCCGAGCAACAGCCCCTCATCCCCACACCCCTAGCCTCATAAGTCCCCCATGCCCAACCTCTCCCCCCGACGCAGCATCCCCCTCCTCGCTCCATCCCCTTGTACATAGTTATCAGGCCTCCCCTCAAGTTTGCCACCCTCTCCCCTCCCCACTACCCACAGACAACCTTTCCCCGCCCCCATATCCGACTATCACATAAGCTCCTCCCCCCCCCCACCCGGTCCCCCCATCCCCTAAAAACTCACCATTTGCTGGCAAAGCATCCCCCACCTACATAACTCTCTCTCGCCTCCCCACTACTGCCCCCCACTCGCCCGTCCACACACCTAATCCCTGGACCCACCCACACCTCCACTTCCTACTTTCACCAAACCCCTCCCGAAGCCAGGTCCCCCAACCACGCATCTCCCCGCGCCCCCTCCCAATCTCCCTCCCAAGTCCGCGTTCTCGCCACACACCCTCCCGCCTACTATTACTGAGCGCAGCTCGGAAATCACCCGTCCCCGGGAAACGCACCCTCACTCCGCGCTCAACCCACTATTGCATCCCCCCTTCAGAATAACGTCCATATACTCCACCACACCCCTCCGACCCCCAACTCCTCCGTCCCTCCTGCCCCCCTCGATCCCACCGTCCCCTCCCCTCTCCCGCCACGTACCCTTGAGTCCCTTAACCGGCCCACCCCCCCCACTGCGCCTCATTCACCTCCGCCCTCGCCCCTCGGCTCACTACCCCGCACCCATCCAACACCAACGCGATCCCCCACAGCACATTCCATCTCAACCCCCCTTCAGACCCCGCGCACTCACGAACCCTCACCCCCCCCCGCTTAATCATCACAAATTACCATCCCCTACCCACCCATCCGCCCGACCCTCTACCACCCACCCATACACAAGCTCCCCCCCCCGCCTCACCCACTTCAATAACGAACCCCTGTAAGACCCCTTCCCCCAACCGCCCCCACCACCCTCACCAGCCCTCTACGCAATCGCCCCTTCCTCACTCTGCACCCCACCACGCCCCCCCCCCATGCCCCCTGTGGTCACCTCGACCCCCCACTATCACCCCCCCCACTCACCCAGCTTCCTCCAGGACGCCCCTCTCCTCACGCACACCCCCTCCGCCCCACACCCTACAACACCTTACGAACCCCCCCCGCCTAACCCCTCTCCCTTCGTCCCGCCACACACCGAGCAACCTCTTACCTTCTGCCTCCGATACTCAACTCGACAATCGCATGAATCCACCCACCCTACCAACTGACCTCACTACCTAGTTATGGGCTACCACCCCCACTCCAACCCCTCCGCCCCTCCCACTTGCTCCCAGACCCCCATATCCCTCCCCCCCTCCCACAGCCCCGCCTCCCCAGCATTCGCTGCCTTCACGCCCGAGCTCGCGCACCCCCGTACCCCCCCCACCACGCGCCCGCCCCCCGCCCCCCACCCCAACCGCTTCCTAAATCGCTCACCCTCACTTCCCCTCAACACCCCGTAAGCCATACCCGTACCCCCCTTCCTCCCCAATCACACCCCGACCGCCCTACTACGCGCGCCAACCTCTGGCCCTTCCCCTCCCCCATCCCCCCCAACTGGCGCACTCGTAATTTTCCACCGCCGCCCACACCCCGCCCCCTCCCCCACCCGTAAGCCCACGAAGCACCTCCCTCCCCCCACCAGCTCAACCAGCTCTCCTCCCCCCGAACCCCCACCCCCTCACACCCCCCCCTACCGCGCCCACCGCCGCCGCTTCGCCTACCGCCCACCTCCGCCACATAGCCCACTTCCAAGAATCCAATACACCCCCCCCGCCTTAGATAACTCCCCCCCCCCTTCTTCCGCCCAGACAGCACCTAAAATCGCGCCTCCACGACCTAACGCCAATACTTTGCCACACGTCCTAACCTCCTCCCCCCCCCCACCACAACTACTCGGCGCACACTTCGTCCCCCGGCCCGCCGCCCACCACCCCCCCCTCTCCCCATAACCCCCCCGGGAACGGCCACCCACCACCCCCCAGTCCGCTTACGCCCCACACCGTTCCACCCGCCCGGCCTCGATATCTACCTCCTCCCCGCTCTCCCCAACCCCTGCGCACCCCCTCCTACCCCCACGGTGTCCCCGCCCTCACGGTACCCCCACCACACCCCTTCCATGCGCATCCATCCATCACCACCCCTCCCCGCACACCCCCCCTCAGCACCGACCGTCCCAAACCCACCCCCCGCGTTACCACCACCCCCCCCATCCTGACCCCTAACCCCACCCACAACAACCACTCCCCCCCACCGCCCAGGATGCCAACCCGATAACCCCCCCCAAAACCTCCCACCTCCACTCTCCGACGCCAGCGCTCCACCCCCTTCCTCCGCCACCTCACCCCCCACACCCACCCCCCCCGGCCCTCCCCCCACACCCCCCCCCCCCTACAACCCCCTCCATTGCTCTACCAACCACGTAGAACCGCGCCCCCCCGCACACTCCCTCGAGCCCATTCTCTATCCACTACGCTTCCCCCTCACATCCGCCACCGAACCTCTCCCGTCACGCTCCACTTCCGCCCCCTCCCCGCCCTCCCCAACCCCCCCTACCCCGCCCCCACACCCCCCCACCTCCCTGCCCCTCTCCCCACCATAGCCCCACCAACCCGATAACCGCCTGCACCTCTCGCCATCATCCGTGTCCACCCTCCCCCCGACCCCTCCGCCTCTCACCTCGACCCCTCCGCACGTCCCCACCGCTAACCCACCACCCCTCACCTCGCCCTACTGCTCCCACCCCCCCCCCCCCATCGCCCCACCTAGAAACCCCGCCGCCCCACAATCCCCTTCCCCATCTACACCCCACCGCCACGCACTCCCCACCGGATCCTACCCTTTGCACCCACCCGCCTCCAGCCAACGTGTCCCACCCCCCCCTCCAGCCACCCCTAACACCCAGACACCCTCCCACACCACTCACCTATCCACGTCTCCCCCGTCTCCCCCTTTCCCGCTACCCCCCGCCTGAACCACTCTATCCGCCCCCCGCTCAACCCAAGCACCCAACCTCACACCTGTCCCCCCGTAAGCCACCCTCCCCATCCCACTCGCACCGCCACCGTCACCCCGCGTCTCTTGCTTCGCACCAACACGCACCCCCTCCACCCCCCCCCCCCCACCCCCACCCAAAAGCCTCTACCCCCACTCCAACCCCCACTATCCTCAAACCCAACACCCGACATCCCCCCCCTTACCCCCTCAGCCCATCACACCAGCCCCACCATCCCCCCGCCCAGTACACCCCCGACAAACCGCTCCTCCACCTCAGATTCCACTGCACGAGTACGGCTACTCCCACACCTACAACCCCGCCCTACACCCCCACTAGACCACCACCCCCCCTCCCTCACCCGAGACTCCCCCCTTTCATCCGAATCCCCAAATTATGACCAAATCCCGCCGCTCCGCCCCCAACGCCCCCAAATCCCCCCCTCCCTCCTACCCGCCATCACTCTCCTCCCCACCCCCTCTCTCACCTCCGACCCCCCACCCTCCCAACCCCAACATTAGCCCGCCACCACCTACCACCCCCCCATGCTCCCCCCCCCCAGCTCTCCCCACGAACGCTCCGGCCCCACCCCCCCCGACACCGCTCCTCCGCCCAACTTTACACTTTCCCCCTCCCCCCCCTGCCCCCAGCGTGCCCCCACCTCCCCCTCCCTCTCCTCTGCACCCCGCCTAAACCCGCTCCCCCCCTACTACTGCCCTAATCAGTGGGTTGAGTGCATCTTCTTGCAAGTCAAACCCCACCCCGTATATGTGGTGGTCTAGCTCTCCGCCACCCCCCCTATATAGTGTGGTCCCCCCAACGCCCTCATTTCCCCTCCCAAGTCTACAGAACCCCAAACCCCTCCTCCCCCCACCCCCCCCTAACCGCCCCATTTTTGCCCTTGTTAGCCTCACAGCGGGCCCACCCACACCCCCCCAACCCCTACCCCCCACCCCCCTCCCCCCCCCCCCCCCCCGCCCCCCCCCCCCCCGCCCCCGCTCCCCCCCCCCCGTTCCCCCCCCCCCCCCCCCCCCCCCCCCCCCCCCCCCCCCACCACCTCCGCCCCCCCCCGCCCCCCCCGCGCCCCCCGCGCCCCCACCTTATTGCCCCCCCCCGCCCCCCGTCCACCCCCCCCCCCCCCCGCTCCCCCCCCCCCACCCCCCACCGACCCACCGCCCCAAACTCTCTAAAGCTGCCTAGCCTCCCCTCCCCCCCTCGCCCCCCCCTCCCACCCGCGCCCCCCCCCTCCCCCTCGCCACTCGCCCCCATCGACTTCTACCCACCCCGCCCACCCCCCACCCCCCCGCGGCCCGCGGACCCCCCAGCCCACTCCACACTACCCACCCCCTCCCCCCCAGCCCGCGCACCCCCTGCCCGACCCCCGGCCACCCGTCTCCCCCCCACCCCCTCCTCGTCTAACCCCAACCACCCCGACGCCCCCCCACACCCCACCCCTTCGTTCCCCTCAACCGCCCCCCGCCCCCCCCCCACCCCCCCCCCCCACCACCCCCACACACCCCCACCACCCCACCCCCTCCCCCCTCCCCCCCCCCACCCCCACCTCACCCCCCCCCCCCCCACCCCCCACCACGCCACGCGCCCCCAACCTCCCCCCCCCTCTACGCCCCCCCCCCACGACCGCACCACCAAACCACCCCCCCCCCACCACCCCCCCACCCCCCACGCCGCCCCCTCATCCCCCACTCCCCCCCCCGCACCTCCCCCCACCCCGCCCACCTCCCCCCTCTCCCCCCCCCCCCCCCCCCACCCCCCCCCCCCTCCCCACCCCCCCCCCCACCCCCCCCCCCCACCCACCCCCCACCCCCCCCCACCTCCCCCCCCCCCCCACCCCCCCCACCCCCCGCACCCCCCCGCCCCTCCACCCCCCCCACCCCCCCCACCCCCCCCCCCCCGCCCCCCACCCCCCCCCCCCCCCCCCCCCCTCCCCCCCCCCCACCCCCCTCCCACCCCCCCCCCCCGCCCCCCCCCCCCCCCCCCCGCCTCCCCCGCCCCCCCCGTAATCCGCCACCCACAACCGCCCCGCCTCCAACCACCCCACCCCGCCCCTCCGCCCCCCACAACACTGCTCTCCCCCCCCCTCCCCCACCCCCCCCGCCCCCGCGCCCGTCCCCGCCCGCCCCCCTACCCCCCCACCACCCCCCCGCCCGGCCCCCTAAAACCGCGCCCCCTCTCACCCCATCCCACCCCCCCTACCCCGCCTTAATGCCCCAACGCCCCCCCCCCCCCCCCCAGCGCCCCCCCGCCCCCCCCCCGCACCCCCCCGCTAATCCCTAAACAGCGAGCGCCCTCCCCCCCCGTCACTCCCCCCACCCCTCCTCCCTTCCTGCACCACGGTTTCCCCGCTCACCCTCCCCGCCCGGTTTTTTTGTCACTCCCGCCGCGCTCCCTCCCGCGCCCCCCACCCACCACTTCCCCAACCCAGCACCCTCGACCCTCCCCCCCCACCAGCCCCCCACCGCACCCGACCCACGCTCCTTGTATTCGACTCCCATCACCACCAAGCTACCTCACCCGTGCCTCACGACCATGCCCTTTACCTTCATTTTCGCCCGTCCAGCACCCCCACACCCACACACCTACCAGACCAACCCACCACCCCACCACTCCCAGCTTCCCCCTGATCCCTCCCCACGTCGTCCCGCCTCCCACACCCCGTCCCACCCCCACACCGATCCTCCCCACAGATAATCCCCCCCACCCAGCCATACACCTCGTCTCCACCAACCCCTCACCCCCGCCAGAACCCTCCGGTCACCTGATCCGCTCAACACCGACCCTTCCCGCCCCCCCTGCCCTATACCCCGTCAGACCTACGGCCCCGCACCTCCTGCGCCCACGCCAAACAAACGCCCACCCCCCCAAACCCCTCCCCCCCTAACTCCCCCGTTCCCCCCACCCCCCCGCCGCCGCAACCCACTTATACCCCATCCCAACTTTCGCCCCCCCTCTACGACGATCCCCCCCCACACCCTTCACTCACCGTTCCCCCAACCGGCCCCAAACGCACCCAGCCACATCATCACCCCCCCAAACCCCGACCCTTCAACCTACCGCCCAACTCACACCCCGACCTCCCCAACCTCCACCAAACCATTTCCCCCCCTCCCCACCATCAACTACCCGCCCCGCTCAGTCCCTATAACTAGGCCCCCCCCCCCCCACCCCCCCCCCACCCCACCCCCACCCCTCTCCAGCCTAGACCCCTCCACCCCCGCCAATACCTGCATCCCCTCCCTCCCCACCACACATCTTATCCCCCCACCCCGCCAATACCAGCCCAACACACCTCCACCCCCAAGATGCAACCCCCCACCACCACCTCTCCGCCACAACCGACCCCCTTCGCTCATTACTAACAACCCAAAACATCTCAATCCCACCCCGACTCCCCAGCACTCCCCCACCATGCACCCCAAACCCCTCCCCCAACTCCGATCCACTTACCCCCTCGCTCCACCAACGCTCTCCCCTAAGCAGCCCAACCCCCATCACTCCCCCCCCCACCGGCTAGCCAACCCCCCCCACAACCCCACGGTGCTCCCCCCCCCCCAACAAAATCCAACGACCTCACTCCAACCTCCACCCGCTCCTTATCACCCCCCAACCGACCCCCCGCGCGTTATCTCCCCATCCCCCGCCAACCACCGCCACACCCGCAACCACCCCCTACTCACACCCCCCACAACCACTCATCGCGATGCCTAACCCACCCCCTCTCCCCATCGCCCCCTTATCCTTCCCCTATCCCGCCCACTCAACGCCCCCCGCCCCCAATCATACCCTTTCCAGCCCAAACCCACCGGACCGCCCCCCCCCCTTCCGCCCACCCCACCTCCTCCCAATGAGCCCCGCCCCCCACGCCGCCAGACTCCCCGCCCCAACAATCAACACAACTCCTCGCCCGGACACCCTCTGCGCCACATCCCCACTGACCACCGCACAACCCCCGCCACCCTTTCCCCCCCCCTCCCCACCCTCCCATAGCAGGGTGACAATCCGCCTCCGATAACGCCCCTCCTCCGCCCTTCCTACTTTCCCCCCATCCACGCCACCCGCGCTCTCCGCTGCCTGAAACCGCCATCCACCACCTACACCGCAGCCCACCGCCCCCCCTCCACCCCACACTACCTCCCCCACCCTCACCCTCATCCCCCCTTACCCACAGCAGCAGGCAATCAATTTCTCGAAGCTCACTTCCCCCTCCCTCCGCCACGTTCTCTCGCACCCACCATACACACCCCCTACCTAGGCCCCCTCAACCGCTGCCCTTTCCGCTCACTCCCCCCACCCCTCGCACACCACCACACTCACGAATCCACCCCCACTCCACGCTTCGAAGCGCCCAAACGCCCTCCCCCCACACCCCCACCAAGCGACACCCCCCAGCACTACTCCGGTTCACTACCCCGAACCACCCCCCTCCGCACCTAACTAATACCCCCCCCCACATCCCCCCACATCTCAGCCCCAACATCGACCCGACTTCCAACCCTCCTCTCCGACCACACCTCCAACCCCCTCACCCTATAACAATCTCGGCACCCCATCCTTACCTCCCCCCCCAACCTCTCCAAACGCGTCCTTCCCCCTTTCACAACTCCCTAATCCCCCTATGCCTCCCACGACTTTCCCCGCGTCACACTACACCCGCCACCTCAGACTCTGCGCGCAACCCAGCCTACCAGGCTGCCCCACCCCGACCCCAAGCCGCTCCCGCCACCCCCAACAGCCTCCCCCCACACCCCACCCCCTAGACCGTCACCCCCGTGCCCGATCTCCTTGCCCAACCGCCCCTCCACCGCTACGACGAGCAAACAAACCGGCTCCACTCCGGGCACCCCGCCCCCCTTACAAAGAGCCCCCGCAACCCCCATCCCCCTAGTCCACATTACTCCCACCTACCTTCACCCTCAACCCCCCCCAAGCATCCGCCATCCCATCATCCCCCCCCGCAAGACGCATACGATCTCTCGTTCCACCACCCCCCGCTCCCAACACACGTCCACATCCGCCCCCCAATCCCCACAACACCATGCACACCCATCCCCTCCGCTCAGCACACCAGATTCTACTTCTCCACCACCCCACGCCCCACCGACCCCATCCCCCCCATCCGACTCCCACATCCCTCGCCGCCCCATGCCCCCACCCCCCCCTCCCCCACACCCTCGTCCCATGAAATCCGACAATAGCCTTTCTCCACCCCTGCAATTTCACCCCCCACCACCACTTCCCCGTGCCACTCACATCCCGCCTCTAACACCTACTGCACCCATATCCAAGACGACCCCCTCACCGCCCGCAACCACCACCACCCCCCTCCGCTCGACACCCCCTCACACTATAGCGCCGCACCCCTACCCCCGCCCTACGGCCCAGACACAATTCCACCGCCCTCCCCCCACGTTCCCGCCGCACTCTCCCCCTCCCCTCCTCACCTCCCCCCCCACCACCCACCAACCCCTCTGATTAACGCACATTCTCTCCTCCTTCCCCCCCCGATCCAACGTGGTTCGCCCCAGTACCCGAACCCCTACCACACCCGTCTTTACAGTCCTCGCTCACCTCGATACCCCCTACAGTCAACCGCCACCCCGCCCCACGACCACCCCGCTGCGCCCCCCCTCCACCCTACCCGCCACCCACACCACTACACCCGCCCCCACCCCACTCCTCCCCCCCCCCCACCATCCCCTCACGGTCCATAACACCACCCCCACGCTCTCTCCCACACACATCCACTACCCAGCCAGTCCCGCCCCACCTCACTACGCACCAATCCACCACTACACCTTAAACAACCAGCCCCCGAACCGTGTCCACAACCCCCCCCTCCGCCTCAACCTTCTATAAATCGTCGTGACCCCCACCCATCCCCCGATATCTCCACGGCCCTCCCGCCACCTCCCCTATACACCCCCCCGTCCCCCCTCGCCTCAAAGAACGCCCACACTCCCCCCCTTCCACCGCACCTGTCCCCCCCACCCACGCCCCCCCCTCCACAATGCCCCACACCCCATCCACCCCCCAGGCCCCCCGCGCGCCTCCTTCCCCTCCCTACCCCTTCTTCCCACACCATCGTCAACCCCCCGCCTTATTCAAATGACCCGCGCCAGACATCTATAAAGCCCGGCCCACACTCCCACCCTACCC
>CM067379.1:401454-503487 GCA_034510155.1 Eucriotettix oculatus
CGGGAGGGAGTTGTCTAGTGCGCGAGGGTCTCTACGGCCACCCCCCCCAACCCTCGCCTCACCCCCCCAACCTCTGTGCGATCTAACAGATACTCTGCGCGTACCTATTTCCCCGTGTTCAGGATAGGCCCTCACCGCCGCAATTACTAGAGCGGTATAGCAGCCTAGTTGCCCAGTACGTGGCCCCACCCAGCGCGCTCCTTCCAAAATGAGACTTTCGCGAAGTGTGAGGCCACGGAGTACCCTCTCACCCAACAAGAGAGCCTAGTCTCAGAGAGCCCGATGGGACAGCCGGGCAGAAGCACCCGTCACCCTTGGTCCAAGTACTCGTTGTGAACCACCGTGTTCGGCAAAGAATCCCAGCTCAGCAGAGCGCACGGCCACACCATCCCAATTCAACACACACCCACCAGCGACCCCGCAAGCCAGGACGACGAGTTATGACAAATTCCCCGGTCGCTGAACCCGGGCACCACTTCAGCTATCGTCTAAACCATCGTCCACGTGTGGCTCAATCACTAATTGCAAGGATATTGCCTGTGCGTTATAATGTGCACTATAGCTTATACTTGACCAGTGGCCGCCCTTGTTACATTGTTGTATTTCAAAGTCTACTACCTATATCAGTAATCCCTCGGGATTGCCGTTTTTTGACGGACCTATGAGATAATAGGCGCGCCGTCCTCAGGCCTCCACCTATCATGAGCGAAAATCAAGTCAGACTGGCCCCCCAACCCCCCCTCCCCCCCCCCCCCTCGGTGGTGGGGAGTCTCGGGCCACCCGCGGGCAACCCGCGGGAGAAGTTTCCGCTGTCTAGGGTCACTATGTATAACTACGGCGGCGCCACAGAACTCGGTGCGTTAGTGGGCCCGGGTTTCGCTCGGGGATTCTTCGCGGGTAGGCCCGAGTCCCACACCCAACACCCCAAAGTGAGAGGGCGTCCCGGATCTATGGAGTAATGGCCATATCGATTGGGGACCGTGTTTGTTCGAGTGCGATTCCCCTTCGGGCCACCTGCCCGTCGCGTCTACCACACCTGGATCTGGCGTGGGTTTGGGCGTGAGGCCAATGGCCGGGCACCGCCCGTGGGGGCTGATCATACAGGTGGAATAAGGATAACAGGTCACGGATAGCGTGGAACTAGGGCCAACACCGGGCACCACGTTCTGCGGGCACTTTGCGCCTGGAGAACCATGTAGGACTGTAGGGCGGTCGCCATGCGGCCGAACGTGGGGCTCCTGGGAAAGATGCCGGCTATATTCGGGAGTCTCTCCATATCGCTAGACAATCGCATAACCTCGGTATCTTACCGACCGGAAGTGCAGCCGATAATGGGGGATCGGGTTTTAGGGAGTAGTTTTACGATTTGGGGAGCGGTTCTCGTAAGCAGATTCGGCCCGAAGTTAACTGCCGATACACTCGCCCCGTTTCCCTCGTCCTACATACACACAACGGCACTTCTATTGCGGCGCATCCCCCCCTGGCGGCTCCCTATAATGTGCCACAATCGCCGTGACGCTGGTCCAGGCGGCGCACACAGTGTTATGGGGAGGAACGCTAAAACCCTAAGGAAGGCCGGCCCGATGAAATAACGTATGGCGAGGGGCTTTTTGCGGGCATTCCTATGTGAGAACGCCTAACCACCCAACCATACCGTTTCTTCACTAAGATCGGACCACTTGGGCGGACCTAGAACGTTTTGTGTATACATGTCTCCTGGAGAATCCTCTGCCAAAATGCATCCGGCACAGTCCAAGGTTGGAATCGCTCCGCCCCGCCCCCCCCAGAAGGGCCGTCTGCTACGTCCCTACCTAATTTTCACCTGGATGAAGATGATGGCGCTAGGTTGATGAGGCGGCCCACCCAACCGGACCTGGACCTGCGCTCTGAGTATCGAATTTTACTTCTTGGACGTATGGGACAGAGTGTAGGGGGTATAGGGGGGACACTCGAGATGGTATCGCTATAGAACCTCCTACTCGGACCACCGACCAGTTTTCGTTGCACCATGTTAGTGGTAAATGATTATCCCTGGTAGTTTAAGCCTGCGCGCGATATGTCGGGCCACAAACAAAACCTTGTCTGGGTGGAAGCCCTCACAACCAGACTCAGCCGACTCAGCTCGTCGTGAATAGAATCACCCGGACCGCGTGTTTGAAGCGCGCAGAACCGACCACAGAACCCAGACCCACAAACCACCAGAGCCCCTCTTCTAGCATCTATTCGACGAATGGCATGGCGTTACCCTTGCCACGCGGCACGTGTTATTACAACACTTTAGGGCTATGCCTACGATAAGGTCAAATTGGGGTCCATATTCTGGCCAGAGGACTGAGCAATATGTGAGGGATACCAGGCGGTACCAGCATGGCTTCCACTTTCAGATCGTGAACTCAAGCATAGCTACACCAGACTCTATGTCATTCAGCACTCCGACGCCTAGGTCTCCTGTTATGCTCCGAATAGCACGTGTAGGTTTGATTTGCTACCTTCTATGGATGTCCAATTACCCCCCTACAATTAGCCGTAGAATAGCAACCCAAACGGTCTGGTAGCCCAAACTGTCACGGGATCGAGCGTTAGCGCATTCTCGTCTCATATAGCTAACCGGTTTGGCGTTGCACCGGTAAGGCGTTGCGCTATAGGCATGAAGATGGGTGGGGGGGTGGTGTGGATGAGACGCCGCCCCCCCAAAGACGGAAAATAGTAGGGTGGTTTGGGTGTGTAGGAGGAGGATGAACGTTGGGGTGAGTGTTGGAGACCGGCCTAAACCCGCAAACCCAGATTCATTGCGTGCCTCCCGCCCCCCCAGCACGCTGAGCCTAACACCACGTGCCAATATCCACAGCAGCCACCTGACTGCTAGTTTTGTGACGTTACCACCCGGCTTGCCGCCTCCTCTCTGCAAGGACGCGCCGGCTGGACCCAACCCCCACACACCTTGCGCTTTGTTGGTGCCCTTGGGGGTTGGGCCAGCACGATGTTGGCCCCCAGCGCGGGTTCTGAGTCCCCCACCCACCCTTCGCCTCACCGCCCAGCTACGATGATGGTGAACTTATTTGCTCCGGTAGAGTGTAAATGTCTGGATTGGTGAGGCCCTCGTTTGCGTTTCATACTCAAGAACTAACGACCTCTTTTTACCCCAGAGCCCGATTCGGCATGGGCGGGATTATTGAGCCCGCGCAAATGCCCCCGACACGTCGCCTGAACAGTGGCGCCGTGCTGTTAACCAGTAAGAGGCCTGATCGAGGCGGAATCATGTTTAAGTCGGGACGGAGGAAAAACCACTACTGTCTTAATCAAGGAATACTACTCTCTTACTACCCCTTACAATCCTCTAACCCAAAGCTCCCACATCCAGCCCCAGATCTCTCCCTAACCCAATATCCATCACTTATAAATCTCAATATGTGTATGATATATTCACTCTAATTTAAACTATATCCTCAAATCAATCAATAATCCGTCCACCCCTTAAGCCACGTCACTGCCCCTTCCGTTTACCAAATATATTTCCCAAGTACTCACTACCTCAGCTTCTACCAAGCAGCCAACACTCCTCCATCTCAACAAAATCATCTCACTACATTTCACACCCCATCATACCCCCCAAAAATGTACACACGCCCTACCCTACCTAAACTACTCTAATCCTAACGTGATTCCATCGAACCACTATTCTGTGCTCCCAGTATAATGCGGTAGCGGACCTATTAACTAGAGCGCGACCATAGCAGGACAAACACATACGCCCAGCCAAACCCCCCAACCCCAACCACCACGGTTACTGGTTTTGACGGACTGAGTATCCTTATTTACTTCTACATTTTCATCCTCTTCATTTAGAGGACCATACCCGATCGCTCGGTGCCGGCAGCCCGCTGATCCTTATCGGTTTGGCTTATAATCTCACCGCTCCCCCGGGACCCCAGGGAAACAGACCCCAGACCAGACACTGGTATTGGTCTAAACAGCATTCAATTTACTCTACATAAATACAGCCACCGACTCTCTCTCCGACGGATCTGGTCACAACGCGTTCGTAGATCCGAGCAGTTGCGGCAAGGGGCAAGTGACCATTTTCTTGGTGCGGTAGATCTGCATGTACCGGTTAGATTTGACTCACTTCGTGGTTTGCCCTTAATTTTGGAATACGGATGAAGATAGTTTTCTTAGGTCAGTTAGAGGTTGGAAGGGCTAGCGATTGGTGTGCCTTATCGTGATACCGGACGGGAGCATCGCGCTGGGAGAAATCCCTTCCCGACCCCACCGGTGACTGTTCGTACTTTGTAAATCTTCCAGTGTGTGGTCCCAATGCCTTGTTACCAGGAGCCATGGGGTCGACGTGAGTATCCTTTTGGGCCATATAACTTGTAGACCTTTCCATTAAGGACGTGACTTCATTATGTTGGATGAATCTGTGATTACGGAGGCGGGCTGTATTATTATCGGCTCGAAACAGAGGTACGCGGTCTAGCCGGACACTCGGCAGGAGCCCTGGTCTTGTGAATGGTTGGGGGTATCATAGCGCCGAAAGTAGGCGGATATTTACGAGCGATACGATAAGCAGGATCCAGCGGGATGAAAGGGGGCACACACACGATCGTTCTCGGCGCCGATGTTCTGGGATCTGGGTGGTAGGGCGGTGGGTCGAAGGAGAAAGGGCGCGCGGGAGTACTCATAAAGGACATCGGAATATGACATTTCTAGGCTGGTGGGTATGTTTCATAAATAATACCCCCAGCGCTTGACTTTAATTTGTGTATAGGCACAAATCAGTGGGAGTAGGGGTGCTGGTTCTTGGGGCCCCTTCGTGGTGAGAGCCGGTCTCACCAGCAGAAAGGGGTGCTGAGTCTTGGGGTCAGAACAGCTATAGTCATATGATCTGACACCTCCTGTAATACGCTTTGTCTGTATGTGGTTTCATTTAGTGGGGGGCAGCGCAGGGTTGCGTGTGTACTTCTATGCTAGGTGCGTCTTGTGATGAGTGTTGGTTACTTGGCGGCTTTGGTGGCCTTCGGGGGAGGTTGTGGTGGGTCTGTTCAGAGGGTGGCGCAGGCTACATGGGCCTGGGTTTTGTGGGTGGGGGATTCAGCCGCTGGGGCACGTCACCCAGATCTCAAATCTGGCCTCGGCTCACATTAGTAATATACACACATCTGCGTCAGTTATGCGCGCGAGTTTTTAGGCCCATCCCACTATTCTATTCGGAATCATGGTGCTTTCCTCCCTAGGGCTGCCCCCGTAAGGGTTGCGGCGTATGGGGGACTGGTAAGCTGGCGAATCGCTGATTGATGCCACACCAACATGTCCTAGCTCTGGTGGCCTAGCCTTGGAAACCCCCCGGAGCAACCCCTGGCCTGACATGTGTCGTTGGCGGCGGATGCCGTTTGGCTTGAGCGGGCCGCGGAGTTATTCCGGCGGTAGTTAACCCATCCCACCACCCACCGGGTCAGGCCCGGGTCCACAACATCGGGAGATTCTTAAACTGAGGGCCTGGCGAATATGCAGACAACGAGGTTATATTCCGTCCGGGCTCTCGTGAGGCGCTGTTTCGGGTCCCACGGTGGGTTGGCGGGAATGCGGCTAGTATGCGGTTCTGGTACTGCGGGTTTGTGAGGGCATGAAATCACGGTCTGGAGTCTTTTTCAAGTAGGTCGTTCTGCAGGGGGTTTGGGTAACTTGTTTTGACAAGCATTGAAGGAGTTCTTGGGTGAGGAGGCGCGAGATGATAGCGCGATGGACTTTTATGCTGAAAGCCCCACAGCGCGTTATTTCAGGCTCTTTGGGGATTTGGTGTCGGGGTGAGTACACTCACCGTGCGTAGGCGTGAGCTAGAGAGGTAGCCTCCTTTTGGCAGGGGGCAGGGGCGACCAACCCGGGTACCGCCACCGGTGCGACAAGGGATGGAAAAGGACTTGGTCGTGTACCATCCCCAAGCCAGCTGATACGTTCAATACTGGCCTCCACGGGGTACCTTGACGTAACTTGTGCGTGATTCCGTTGGGGCACACTGGGATATCTGAAATGAGTAGCCGTGATGGGATCGTATGCCGTTTTGAGGGAAGGGGGACAGATGCACGTGGGAGCTTGTAAGTCTCAGTTAGGGGGGTTAATGGGAGACATATAGTCCTGGGTCAGGAGCAGTGGGAAAGGGCGAAGGCGCGCACCGTACAGGAGTAGTATTACAGGGAGAAAGGTTTTTATTGTTTAATTTGTATCATTACTGTCCTGTTTGCAAATGCAGGGGCAAAAATATTTAACATTTAAAAACACCAAAACACCACAACAACAATATCCCATAAGGTATCATCAACTTAAACACATATATTCAATAAAATGTAACCATTTTTTTCTATCCATAATTACATAAACCCACAAAAAACAAAACTCATTAATAAAAAAAAAAAAACCCCCTCTCATATATTTTTATTTTTTTATTATATATATTAATCATATTATTTTGAATACATTGTATTATTAATTCTCCCCCACTTGCTTCAATCTTATTTCTGTTATCTCGTCTGGAGTTACCCTTTTTTTTTATTTTTACTCCCTCACTATTTTTTTAATAAATTTAGATTCCCCCCTGTTGGTTGGACAGTTGTAATTTTATTTTTGTTGTCGCTCACGCCTTTAATATATTATATATAATCTTCAAAAGGCTAATCCCCCGCGATATCATTTCCGTGACTCCATTTTCTGATTCAGGCTCTGCGAACCTCCTTCAATATTCTCAACCCGCTTCGGTCGGCTTCGGTTTTGTGTTTCCACCTGGAAAAAAGGAAAAGCAATTTCTTCTTTAATTTCTTCTACATACATAAAATAAAACAAGTTTCCCCCCCCCCCCCGACATTGAACAAAAGGAATCTGTTTATTCTAAAAAAAATAAGTTGGTGGTTTTCTTCAGAAATAAGGCAAAAGATGCACGCAAGGAATTGGCTAAGATAAGCATGAGACACTAGGAGTATTAAAAACTGTAATAAATTGTATTAACGTGCTCCTGGAGGAGAGGAAGAGTACAACATGAGGATTAATGGAGGAGGGGAAAAAAACCCAAGGTGATGGAGTTTAGTATTGGGAAAACAGTGGAGTAACAAAGGCTGTTAGATAAGTTAGACTAGGAATCAAAGTAAGCCATTTTGAAAAAAAAAAACACAACCTCTCCCATTACTTATTTGCTGAAGGAAAAAAAGTTTCTCGCTCAGAATTTGATACATGTGAAAAAAAATTCCTCCCAATTATTTCTTATCACCATGCTTTCTGATTCATGAATCCCAGTTCACATCGTTTTATTTTAAATTATAAGTATAAACATATCAGTTAAATGTACAAGGATCAAATTATGTAAAAAGCAAATAACTTCATGTATCAATTAAATGTACAAGGATAAAATTATGTAAAAACCAAAAATAACTTCATGTATCAGTTAAATGTACAAGGATAAAATTATGTAAAAACCAAATAACTTCGTGTATCTGTTAAATGTACAAGGATAAAATTATGTAAAAACCAAATAACTTCATGTATCACTTAAATGTACAAGGATAAAATTATGTAAAAACCAAATAACTTCATGTATCAGTTAAATGTACAAGGATAAAATTATGTAAAAACCAAATAACTTCATGTATCAGTTAAATGTACAAGGATAAAATTTTGTAAAAAACCAAATAACTTCATGTATCAGTTAAATGTACAAGGATAAAATTTTGTAAAAAACCAAATAACTTCATGTATCAGTTAAATGTACAAGGATAAAATTATGTAAAAACCAAATAACTTCATGTAGAAATCAATACGCACAATAATAATGGTAACTTTTAAAATAAAAATACTCAAAGGAATAATTCCTCCTTTTAAATATTTTATTAATATCTATTCATAAATGTATCAGTTAAATGTACAAGGATAAAATTATGTAAAAACCAAATAACTTCATGTATCAGTTAAATGTACGAGGATAAAATTATGTAAAAACCAAATAACTTCATGTATAAGTTAAATGTACAAGGATAAAACTATGTAAAAGCCAAATAACTTCATGTATCAGTTAAATGTACAAGGATAAAATTATGTAAAAACCAAAAAACTTCATGTATCAATTAAATTTACAAGCATAAAATTATGTAAAAACCAAATAACTTCATGTATCAGTTAAATGTTCAAGGATATAATTATGTAAAAACCAAACAACTTGATGTAGAAATTAATAGGCACGATAATAATGGTAACTTTTAAAAAAATACATACAAAGGAATAATTGCTGCTTTAAATATTTTACCATCGTATTTCTGAATTCATGAATTCCAAGTAGGCAAAACTTTTTATTGTAAATTACACACAGATTAAATTGTACCTGATAAAATTATTTCAATACAGTATATATATATTTTTTAAACTGGCTAAATAACTTTTGGTTGCTGTCAGGTATTTAATACTGAGCGTAACTGATATAACTTACCCAAAAGCTTCCTCTCGATGACCATGAACGGGGCCTCGAACACCAGATACATGACAGCCGACACGAGGACAGCCATGATGATGTCAGCGTAGCACTGGGGCAGCTGCGAAAAAGAGAAAAGCAAATAGGGGTGATTACAACAGGACATCTGACTTTAAGAAATTTACAGTAAATTAAGAGACGCCCCAAATAAGTCAGCACATAATAACAACTATTTATTTTTTTTAAAAAGAAAAAAAAGAAAACACGACGTTTCGTCTCCCTTTTCAGTCTCCCTCAGGCGCGCTATCAAACATGTTACAACAAAAGAAATTAAATATGGGTCCTATGTTACAATTTTTAAATTTAGAAATATATATATTATATATATATGTAACTTATATGTATTACATTTAAATAATCATATATATGAGTTCCATGTTACAATTTCATAATTTATAAATATAACTAAATAAGGTTTCTTTGTTACAATTTTTAATTATTGTTAATAATATACATATTATACAATTATTTACATATATATATATACATATACATATATATATATATATATATATATATATAGATATATATATATAAAATAAAAATTGGAACATGGAACCCATACATATACATATAGGATTATTTATAATATATATATATATAAATTTAAAAATGAATTATGAAACCCATATTCATATATTTATAATGTAAATATATATATATATATATATATAATATATACATATAAATTTAAAAAATGTATCATTAAACCCATATATATATATATATATATATATATATATATATATATAATTATTTATAATTGTATGTATGTATATATATATATATATATATATATATAAATTTAAAAAATGATTCAAAAAACCCATATATGTATATAATTATTTATAATATATATAAATGTTTCATAAAACAAATATATGTATATAATTATTTAAATATATATACATATATATAAAATTAAAAATGTATCTTAAAACCTATATATATAATTATTTATATAATGTATATAAATATATAAATTGAAAAATTTGTAACATAGAATCCGTATATATAATTATTTGTATATTATATATATATATATATATATATATATATATATTTATAAATTTAAAAATTGTTACAGTATTAACCATATTTGATTTCTTGTAATATCATATTTGAAAGTGCGCCCGAGGAAGTCTCAAAAAATGAGACGAAACGTCGTTCTTTAATAAATATTGATTAAATGTGTACTCTGACTTATTGAGAGTAATTCATTTACTTGTAATAAAAATAATTTAAATATTTAACATCAGCTATAAAAATTTGATAAGTCTATTGTCTTATACGTTTGTCATCCCAAACTCGTGTGTTTTAAAGTAGCAAAATTAGCAAGTGTACAGTGACTTACCGCAAAAGCGTCAGACTTGTATATGGGAGACCTTATGGGGTAACCCGTTATAAACTGTATTGACATGTGCGTCAGGTATATGGAGTAGGTGAGGCGGCTCAGGGGGATGAACGCACTCCACGACAAGAATGTGTCCAGGGGACCTGAAGAAAAGAACAACAGATTACACGGAATATTAAGTTGAGGATATGAAGAAGAGGGGGAAAATAATAGGGGGGATGTGAGGTAATTATTTTAAAGTAGAAGAAGATGTCAGAAAAGCGGTTATTACACTTACCTGAAAAGAAAAAGAAAAGATTGCACGGAATAGTAGGTTGAGAATATGAAGAGGGAGAAATAATAGGGGGGATGTGGGGTAATTATTTTAAAGTAGAAGATGTCAGAAAAGCGGTTATTACACACACTTACCTGAAGAAGAGAAAAAAAGATTACATGGAATATTAAGTTGAGAATATGAAGAGGGAGATGTGGGGTAATTATTTTAAAGTAGAAGATGTCAGAAAAGCGGTTATTGCACACACTTGCCTCAAAAGAAAAAAAGGTATTACACGGAATATTAAGTTGAGGATATGAAAGAAGGGGGAAGGAAATAATACGGGGGATGTGGGGTAATTATTTTAAAGTAGAAGATGTCAGAAAAGCGGTTATTACACACACTTACCTGAAGAAAAAGAAAAGATTACACGGAATATTAAGTTGAGGATATGAAGAAGGAGGCGGAAATAATAGGGGGGATGTGGTGTAATTATTTTAAAGTAGAAGAAGATGTCAGAAAAGCGGTTATTACACACACTTACCTGAAGAAGAAAAAGAAAAAATTACAGGGAATATTAAGTTGAGAATATGAAACAGGGGGATATAATAGGGGGGATGTGTGGTAATTATTTTAAAGTAGAAGATGTCAGAAAAGTGGTTATTACACACACTTACCTGAAGAAGAGAAAAAAAGATTACATGGAATATTAAGTTGAGAATATGAAGAGGGAGATGTGGGGTAATTATTTTAAAGTAGAAGATGTCAGAAAAGCGGTTATTACACAAAAGAAAAAATATTACACGGAATATTAAGAAGAGAATATGAAGAGGGGGGAAAATAATAAGGGGGATGTAGTAATTATTTTAAGGTAGAAGGTGTCACAAAAAAAAGATTACAGGGAATATTAAGTTGAGGAAAAAAAGATTACAGGGAATATTAAGTTGAGGAAAAAAAGATTACAGGGAATATTAAGTTGAGAATATGAGAGTGGGGGAAATAGGAATGTCAGTTACCTCCATAGCCAACACAGCAAGCGAATATCATGAGGCAGACCCCGAGCGCCCACAGCGGACGGTGAAGGGCGTTGAAGAAGGAAGCCTCGAGGTTGTCAAACTGATGATCCAGTTGGATGAAGGGAAACAGCGACCAGAAGGAGACGGCCATGCAGACTCCGGACGAGATCCAGATGCAGCACGCTGAAAGCTGGAGCACGGGAAACTTCTCTCAAAGGGAGGAAACTAACCTCCTCCGGCGCCATTACCAACTGAAGAAAAAAAACCCGTGGCGTACCTTGGAGAGTTTCACCTTGACTTTCTTCTGCTTGATCTCAAAGAGTATGTAGCCGAGGATGATCCCAGCCAGCCATGTCGGGTAGCGCGCGTGCGATATATAGTAGTAGTATCTCGAGTAGTCGTCTGACGCCTCACTGCGGCAGAGGGAGGATTTTTTTGGTTAACAGGCTACATGAGGGTGATCCTGAAACAGGCAACTCCCCTTTAATAGCATAGGAAGAGAAATGAAAAAGGGGGGATGCGGAAGGTAGAGCAAGGTAGCCAAGGGTTAACTAGGGCCCCCGGGCTATGGTTTAAGGATCCTACCCGGTGTTTCACCTAAAGAGATGCAGGGAAAACCCTAGAAAACCTGCATCAGGTAGGTCGGGCATTGGCTACTATTCTCACGCCCTTCCGAATGACGGGAGACGAGTTTCAGGAGGCAGTTGGCCCCTGACTGATCCAATGGGATCAGCGGACAACTCTTGCCATATGCCCAAGGTCTTTGACCCCAGTACATATACCTCCTAAAATAGGTGAAGGTGTCTCGGCATATGAGAACTTTGATAAAAAATACCCAGAGAGAGTGCAGGAGGCATCCCCGACATGATCAGGTGAGCCCCGCAGTCACTCTGGGCTGAAGCGTCTGCGAGAAAACTCCCGCAGCGCCCTTATATGGGCATTGGCCTGACTGTAGCATACTATATACTATATATATATACTATATACAGACATCACATGACAGAGAGAGAGAGACAAGGTTGTACACTCACATTGACCGCGTGGTGATGAAGGACACCATCAGCTGGAAGCAGTAGGACATGACGAAGCCCAGGGCCACGCCCACAATCATGAGGACCGCCAACAGGATCCTCCCAAATTTGGGGGACTTCCACAGGGGGATGAGGACGAGAGGGGAGAGCCAGTACATCTGCATGTCGCACGCCACGTACCACGACTGCTCCACGCACTGCCACAAAAAAATTAATACACAATCATCAGCAACCACAACAACATTGTTGTTCTTTTTTTGGTGGGGGATTTAGACTGTGTTACAGGTCAAATAAATTAAAAACTTGGGTAGCGTTAGAATGAAATTTTCATCAACGTGAAAGGAAGACAGAGGAGTAGATGTTGTTGTTGTTGTTGTTGTATTATTCAGTCCTAAAACTGGCCTGAACCCATGGCTAACCTAACCTTCCGGAAGGCTTTCACATTTCAGCACAGCCTACGTCATCCCTATTCTGCTTACCGTGTTCCATCCTTTGGTCTTTTTCTCTTCTGTTCTGATCTTCAAAATCCTTATTAGTCTGTTCCACTTCACATTATCAGAGGCCTTTTTCATACATCTCCAAATGCCATGATTTTTTTTCTTATCCTGTCTTCTAAAATTAGACGCCAAGTCAATGTTGCTTCTCTGTTGTCCCTCTACATTCCTTCCTAAAAAAAACCCAAAACTGATCTTCTCGTAACTCGTATTCCATTCCACGTTCGTTCCATCGTCCTATATATATATACACTATTTTCGTTAATATATTTTTGCACGGGTGAGTTACTAAACCTGGTGATTTTCCGCACCTATTCGGCTCCAGTCTCCTTGGGTACGACGAGTAATGGACGGTGAAGCTGAAAAAAAAGGGGGACCAAGGGAAATAGGAAGGTCGAAGGACGGATAGATGAGAGTGACGGAGGAGTCTGAAAGCCAGGAAACCGGTGTAGGGAACGTCTGAAGGAAGGCGGCAGAGGAAGGAAGACGTTCTTTCTCCCGCCCCCTCCCCTGCCCCTCTCTTAAAATATTTTGGGTTCTTAAAAAAGTGTGACGTGAACCTGACCTGGTGAAGAGGTGCGACGGGTGAATCGCCAGGTGGTTTACGGTATTTGGAAGTCGGTTCTTTGGAACGTCGACTAGGGTAGCGCAGTTGGTAGAGCACCCGCCCGGCTGGATGATATGGCGGGGGGGGGGGAGGAGGTGGTCCTGATGGGTGCGGTCGAGACGTTGTTTCCACTCTCGTCTTTCTCCTAAAATTATCTACCTCATTTTCCCCCCTTCCTTCCTTCCTTTTCCTTCGACTATGACGTAAGGCATTTAAAAAAAAAAACTAAAGGAAGCTAAGGGATGAGGATGACGTTTAGCGCAATGTGTTTGCACAACCGTGAATCTATTCTAGCCGATGACGACGATATAATGTTCTTGGAAATTACCGTGTTATTAAAAATTTATCATCTAATGAATGAATCAGTTATATTGAATGAAGGCTTTGCAGTTTAATGGAAAAGTGAAAAAAGGTCGAAAACAGACAGAAAAATACAAAAAAAAATAGTAAAACATAAGAAACTTATAGACATTAACGACTATTATATTAACGTAAGAGATTCTAGACTATGTTAAAAGGGGAAATGTCTGACCTGTTCTACGGGGTTGACGTAATTGCCGACGTACAGCAGCGTCGTCCACCAGTATTTGTCGCAAGGACCTCTGAATTTGATGAAACTCTTCTCCTTCCATAGGGGACCGTCTCCAGCGTAGTTGATGACAGACACGAACAGCAGGACCATGACCGCGAGCACGGGGGTCAACCTGGAAAGAGGAGGAAAGGAGGACAAAAACACAAAAAAAAATTAAAAATTACAGGTTTTTTACTAAACTTAAAAACACACACAAACAGATCTATTTGTCAATACAAAGATTCTAGTACCAAAGAAGAAGATGAATATAGGCGAAACCGCGGAGGCCACGAAGCACGGGCTTCGAAACGTGCAAGTAAAACGTTATGGTAAATATTTTGGGGGGGGGGGGACGGATTAATCGTGCAAAGGAAAAAAAAATTTTCGTCAATGGACCAATAAGGACTTTTCGTTCATACAACTTTGTTGTTGTTGTTGTTGTAACGGGAATCCGAGGCATCCTTTGTCGGGGAGTGCCGCAGGGTTCCGTTATCGGTCCCTTTACTATTTTTTTTTCGTTTCTTTTCTTCTCTCTTGCTTCCTTCCTTCCTCCGTGGCTCTACAGCGCCACGTTGAGAGAGAGAGGGAGAGAGTGGGGCCTCGGCCTACCGACTCGACTGCGGACTGTCACCTTGGGAGGAAATTGTGTCCATCGGAAACCCTACCGCCGCCGCTTCGAGTCAACACTGTGCGCGTTGCGTTGGTACATGTTACCCCGCCACCAGGTGGGATTTCTCTGGGTGGAGGGGGAGGCGCCCGCCCCGCCCCCTCCCCCCCGACAGGATACACCTGATGCCCCACGCACCCCCCCCCCTTCTTGAGCTACCACTTTCCCTTCCGCGAAGGACGGGATTGGTCGGCCGCGCGCGTTGCTCCTTTCAGCAATACCGTGCTCAGGGAGAATTTGCATTCGCCCGCCGCCATTTAAATGGCCCCCCCCCCTTGAAACTTTCCCGGGGGCCATATTACAGCGAACCTCAATGAGTTCCCGAAACTAGGTCTACATTCTTTTTCCCAGCAAGCATCGTAAATGCTCCGGATGAAATCTTCTTCACCACGGGGGGTTAACCAACCCGGGTCAGGTATTTAAAAAAAGAACACAACGTTTCTGCCGCCGTCTTCAGGCTGTTATTCACCGGGAAAGTCTACGTTCGTTACTCGTAAATGCTGTCATATAGATATAGCCGGAACCCCCGGCACCCTCGACGCCTTAGTCGCCGTCAACGACAACAACAACAACAACAGAGGATCTGGAGGCAGGCCAGGCCAGCCAGATCGACCCCACACAGAGACGACCTCCCGCTGCTGAGATTAAGACTGCTGACCACCCACGTGTGTGTGTCACACTCCCAAAAAAATTCAGGAATGTGTCGAGTAAGATGACGGATCAAGTGGGGAGGAGGGAAGGGCCAAGGAAAGAGGGGAGAGGGGAGGGAAAAAAAACACCCAACACTCACTCACCTGATGTACCGGTGCAGGTAAAATTTCAAAAGGTTGAATTTCTTCCCCTTCTTCATTTCGCCCAGGAAAATATAGGAACAGAGAATCCCGCCCAAGATGAAGAACGTGTCCACAGATACGACGCCGTTGAAGATGAACAGGTATGCCACGTTTCCAACAATCTGTGGAGGGGAAGGGGCGGGGGGAGTAAAATTAAATATATATATATCAGCAAGGTTGTTTCCTATATTTAAAGAGTAACGTTATGTTGAATGGTGTATATAAATTATTGTTCTTCTTGTGTTACATTTGAATGTTTTGCAATGTTTATGGCACAATTTGTTCATTTTATTATTTTTTGATTATCAAATTTTACGCTCGACGTAAGATTTAACGAGTAACTTGTAGCGCAGTGAGGTTAAGGACCTTCCCGTAGAAGAAGATGATTAAAGGGAAGGTTCTCAGTTATTTTGTAGTTGTCGTACCTCAGGGAAGAAGAAGATTAAAGGAAAGGTTCTCAGGGAAGAAGAAGATTAAAGGAAAGGTTCTCAGGGAAGAAGAAGATTAAAGGGAAGGTTCTCAGGGAAGAAGAAGATTAAAGGGAAGGTTCTGGGTTATTTGGACTGTCCTACCTCAGGGAAGAAGAAGAAGATTAAAGGAAAGGTTTTCAGTTATTTGGGTTATCCTACCTCAGGGAAGAAGAAGATTAAAGGGAAGGTTCTCAGGGAAGAAGAAGATTAAAGGAAAGGTTCTCAGGGAAGAAGAAGATTAAAGGGAAGGTTCTCGGTTATTTTGTGGGTTGTCGTACCTCAGGGAAGAAGAAGATTAAAGGGAAGGATCTCGGTTATTTTGGGTTGTCCTACTTCAGGGAAGAAGAAGATTAAAGGGAAGGTTCTCAGGGAAGAAGAAGATTAAAGGGAAGGTTCTCAGGGAAGAAGATGATTAAAGGGAAGGATCTCAGGGAAGAAGAAGATTAAAGGGAAGGTTCTTTTGTGGTTGTCCTACTTCAGGGAAGAAGATGATTAAAGGGAAGGTTCTCAGTTATTTTGTGGGTTGTCGTACCTCAGGGAAGAAGAAGATTAAAGGAAAGGATCTCGGTTATTTTGGACTGTCGTACCTCAGGGAAGAAGAAGAAGATTAAAGGGAAGGTTCCCGGTTATTTTGCGGGTTGTGGTACCTCAGGGAAGAAGTACAAGTTGTTGGTCGCAGGCAAGGCGTCGACCAGCGTGTATCTGTGTCCGATGATGACCCAGGTGATGGACAGGAACCTGATCCCGTGCAGGCAGTGGAGGGCCCCGGGAACCTTCTTGGTGCTCAGCAACCGTCGGCCGTTGGTGTACACGGAAAATGCAACTAACAGATCATTCCTAGACTCTGTAAAAGAATCGATTAAGCCACGAGGTGTAAGATATACGGGTGGGAAACGTGGACGGTAGGATTAAGAACAGAAGCCTTAACGAAACGTGGCGCTGAGATGAGAATGAGATGGATATATATATATATATATATATATTTACCAACACAGAGAGAGAGTGACGAAGGATAGGATGGAAACTAAAAGGGGAGAAGGATATCAGGGACGAATCCGAAGCAAAGAAGTTACTTTTACCCCTGTGAAAGAGATGAGGTGAACCGTCAAAGAGGATAAGCAGAGGAAGAAAATTTAAAAAAGAACAAGTTAGGTTTACCGACAGTAAGAGAGTGTGTGTGAGTGAGTGAGTGTGTGTGTGTGTGTGTGAGAGAGAGAGAGAGAGAGAGAGAGAGAGAGAGAGAGAGAGAGAGGAAGAGGGGGGGGTAGGGGGGGACGGAGAGAAGATAGGAGAGAAACAAACAAAGAAAAGGATATCAGGAGGAAACCAAAGCGAAGTTGAAGTTGGGTTTATCCTGTGAAAGAAGGATGAGGTGAAACCGTCAAGAAGGATAAGCAGAGGAAGAAAATTCTAAAAAAAACAATGTTAGGTTTATCCGGACAGTGACTTAGAGTGTGTGTGTGAGAGAGAGAGAGAGAGAGAGAGGATATGAGAGAAGAACAGAGAGACAGGGGGAGAGAGAGAGAGAGAGACTACGGATAGGAGAGAAACAAACCAAAGCAAAGAAGTTGGGCTTATCCGTGTGAAACAGATGGCATGAGCCGTCTAAGAGGATAGATAACCAGAGGATGAAATTAAAAAAAAAAAAGAACAAGTTAGGTTTACCTACACAGTGTGTGTGTGTGTGTGAGAGAGAGAGAGAGAGAGAGAGAGAGAGAGAGAGAGAGCAGAGGATAGCAGAGAAACAAACCAAAAAGAAGGATATAAGGGAGGACACCAAAGCGAAGAAGTTAGGTTTACCCTGTGAAACTGACGCGGTGAACCTTCTAGAAGGACAGTACAGGAAGAAATAAAAAAAAAACAAGTAAGGTTAATCAAGAGAGAGAGAGAGAGAGGGAGAGACGACGGATAGGAGAGAAACAAACCTAAGCAAAGAAGTTAGGAAGTTAGGTTTATCCCTGTGAAAGAGATGTGGTGAACCGTCTAAGAGGATAGCAAAGGACAAGTTAGGTTTACCAACATACACAGAGAGAGAGAGAGACGAAGGATAGCAGAGAAATAAACAGGAGCGAAGGATACCAATATATGTATATATATATATATATATATATATATATGGGTGTATAGGGTAACTAACCAGGAAATTCTAAGGAGAACAAGAGAAGGGAGAACAACATGGAGGACTTAGATTAAGAGGCTACATATTTTTTTTTTAGTTTTGACGGTCTTATTATTAGATGGAACTGAACAGAAGTGGGTGGGACAAGGATGGAATACACTGAGGAGGAGGAGGTATCCGTGTAAAAATGAAAAAGCTTGCTCAATACCGCACACAACACGCATCAAGATAATATAAGGACTGACCTTCATCGCCCTTGAGCAAGTCGTAGGCCGTACTCAGGACCACCAGCAGCCCGAAGACACTGAAGAAGGCTCTGTAAATAGAGGGGGGAAACCCCGGTTCATCCAGCTCCATAGACGACTGTAAGAGGAGGGAAAGTCTCACACTTACATGGCGAACCAGTCTACGGCACTGTACTGGATCCTGTCCCCTGTTTGGCAGCGGTTGTCATCGGCGTAGACGTCGGCAGGCCCCAGGAGGTCCACGGGCCAGTTGTCCAGCAGCAGCTGCTGGAAATCCTCCGCGGTGCAGCTGGACGGCAGGCAGACGGCTCCAGTAACAGACAGCCCATCGAAAAGACTTCCGACATTTGACTGCGAAAAAGAAAATGGTGAACTCTCTCTCTTACAGGGGCGATGTGTTAATAGAAGGGCAAGGACCGAATCTGAACCGTAGTAGAAAAGCGACGACGGTCAAGCGCGGATTAAAACCGCTCACATCCCCACCCCCTAAAAAAACCCTCTTTAATCCGAACAGACGCAAAACTCTCCCACAGGCTCTCAAGAGAAACACTCGTACGAGGTTCAGATCCTTGTCCCGACAAAAATCCCCCCATTTTCCTCCTCGGCGGCACATCCCCCAAAAAAAACACCACAATAGCATGTAACTGGTCCAACCTCCCCTCAACGAGGAGGATGGAACACACACACAAAATTCACAAGATCTCTGCCTCTCAAGTTCAACAGCAGCTTGTTTACAGATGGCGCCAAGAACAAAGATGGAGTCAGCAGTCGCCATCATCGTCATCATAATCACGAAAATTAGCCCCCTCCAGGCAGGGGCTGCCACCCTGCTTTAGCCTCCCCGTTCCCAAAAATAAACCTTTTCTTTGTCCCTGTGCATTTTTTAATAATAATAATCGTAGTACAAAATGGTTGCAGCGTTGCCACATCAGTGAAGGTTATACGTCATGTACTTTTTTTAAAAAAATCGTACAAAATGTTGCAGCGTTGCTACATCAGTGAAGCTTATACGTCATGTACTTCTTTTTAAAAAATAATAATCGTAGTACAAAATGGTTGCAGCGTTGCCACATCAGTGAAGCTTATATGTCATGTACTATTCTTTTGAAAAAAATAATCGTAGTACAAAATGGTTGCAGCGTTGCCACATCAATGAAGCTTATACGTCATTTACTATAAATATACTATAAATTATATATATATTATATATATATTAAAAATAAGTACATGACATAAGCTTCACTGATGTAGCAACGCTGCAACTTTTTGTGCGATATTTTTTCAAAAAAAATTATATGTTAACTGTACGTATAGCTTCTTTAATGTATATAATATATATTATATACTAAATATGTTGCAGTTGATACATAGTGAAGTTAATATATGTCATGTACTTTTTTAAAAAAAAATAACAAAAAAATTGTACAAAATGTTGCAGCGTTGCCACATCAGTGAAGGTTATACGTCATGCACTTTATTTAAAAAATAATAATCGTAGTACATAATGTTGCAGCGTTGCCACGTCAGTGAAGCTTATATGTCATATCGTGTATCACACACTCTCTCTCTTCTGCGGTTCGTTGTCCAAGGGTTATTAGAGGTCCACCGGTTAATTAATATCTTTTTTTTTTAAAAAAAAAGTAAGAAACACACAGATGATTTTTAACTTTGCGGATGAATTTGGAAGGGTTTGCACTGTCTTTTGCTAAATTCTCAGACCATTTGACGTCATAGTTTGAAGTCTATGAGTTGTCAAAGTCGAGCTACATGTGAAAGAAAGATAAAAATCCCTGACCTTTTTTTAGTGTTTTCGTCGAAACGCACGTATAATGTGATTTTTTTAAAAAAAATTTCCCCTGTACATATGACATAACATTCTGCTATAACGTAGGCTAATGGGAATGGAAGTATTTTGGCTGGTTTTATGACTCACCCCGCTCTGAGGATATTTGGGTGACGCCTTCCCGCGCCTGAGTGAGCTTCTGTGATGTAGAAGCCCACCACCATCCCCAGGGGAGACGGTCACGAGGCAGTATTTCCCGTGGAAGTGACCGTCGCCGCCCACCTGGACGTCCCTCACTCTGACGCACTCGTCAAAGTTCCCCAGGTGCGTGCTGGAGCCAGTCAGGAGACCTTCAGGGATTTTAGTCGTCGAATCCAGAACTGCAACAAACAAACAAACAAAAAATTATTATTTTCGGTGGGTTTTGGGGGGAAAAAATAAATAAAAAAGCTCCTCCATTAGCGGGTTTTTTTTTTGAAAATTTGATTGGGGTAAAGTACAGAGTGTGAAGAATGGGGAAAACGATTAAGGTGCCAAAATGTCAAAAGGAAGAAGACAGGTAGGGAGAGGGAAAAAATCATGACAAATTCACGTCACAAATCATTTAATGGGTTGAATGAAAATTATTGGAGGGTTCACAGACACACACACACATATAGTTTCTTATGTCTGACGTGAAAAGTTTTGCCAAGAAGTAAAAAAAAATTTTTTTTAATAAATTAAAGAAATATAAAATTAAGAATTTGGGGTAAAGACGCAAGTGATCCAGTTCCAAGTAAGTAACAATGTTGGCAGCACTGGCACAACAAAATAAGGATATAAAAAAAATAATTCCCTCTTCAAGCAAGGAGAGTCGACCAGGGTCGTGGCTTTTCCTCAACACTTAAATTTTATTTTGCTCAAGGCGACGGAATAAGGTTGGGGGGGGAAAGATCATGGACCGCGGTCCACCCAACTTCGTCGGTCGTCAAGGGAAGTTTCAATCATAAATAACTTTTGCCCTTTCTCGTCGTCGGATCCATAAACATTCCGTCTGTATTTCTCTCTCTCTCTCTCTCTCTCTCTCTCTCTCTCTCTCTCTCTCTCTCTTTTCAAGAAAATCGGCCACGTGGCTAACAACAGGGTCCTTTCCCTCAACACTTAATTTTAGCGGTCGATGGAAGGCGAGGAATGTTTCCTGGGTTCCAACCGGGAAACCCCCGCAACTTCATCATCAAAGGGAAGTTTTAATCAATAAGTTTTGCCTTTCTCGTCGTCGTTGAACTCCAGAAACTGTAACGATAAAAAAAACAGTTGTTGGTCTCTTTTTTTTGTGTAGGTTTTTGGAGGAAAAAAATGACCCCCAACCTCTTGTAGCCTATTAACTCCACCCCCCCCCCCACCCACTACCCCCCCCAAAAAAAACTGCGTGAGAATAGTACCCGATGCCCGACCTACCTCATGCAGGTTTTCTAAGGGTTTTTTTTCCCCACTGCACCACTTAACGTGAAACACCACGAGGGTAGGATCCTTTAAAAAAAAAGCCATAGTTAACTGTCGCCTTCCTTGCTCTACCTTTCACATCATCATCATCCTCCCCCCACTCCCCCTCTTTTCAATTCCCTTCATCGTATGCTATTAAAGGAGAGTTGTCTGTTTCAGCAAAACTTTCCTCAGGTTGAATGTTAGCGTTAATGGAGGCGTCGGCGATCAAAACCGCCGCCAACTGCAACCTTATGAACCAAGGGGACCAACGGGGGAGTTTTTTCCCAACATGGGATCCCGGTACCGAGGAAATTCGGACGAGCGAGGGAGAGGGACAAACAAAAATCCAAGCACCACCACAATTACGCCATCAACAAGTCGATTGCTTCGAAAAATCGAGCAGGGAGAGACCGAGAACCAATCAAGGTAACAGGACAGTCGACGCACAAACCAACCACACCAGAGGGACGGCAGTCGTGGATTGAAGTCCGTTCAAACCCCGGGTGGGGAGGAGGGTGGAAACCCAAGGATTGTTCATTCAGAAACCTTCATCTTTAATTTCCTCAGGTTATTGGTCATGGCACACTGAGCGCTTTTCAGGGGGGTGGAAAACACGAAAATATGTTATATTGGTCAGTTTGAGGGGGTTTCCCGTCCTGAAGAGGTCGGGATCATCCATCTCCCCATTATAGAGAGAGAGAGAGAGGGTGAAACTCACGACTCAAGGCCCACGGCGCCGTCAGCAGGTTGTCCACGTACGCGTCCACGTGCCGCGCGCATTTCTCGCTGAGGTTGTCAGTGTTGAGCGAAACGTCGGCGTCCGATGCTCGGAGATCCTCGTGGAGTCTGTGGAAGACAGGGAAGGACCAGCAGCGGCCCAGGGTCAACGTCGCGACCAGGAGACACCTGAGCAGGACGAGGGCGACGTCCATCGTCAGACTTTGACAGGACTGAAGGAAGGACCCAAGAAGGGGGGAGCTGATTATCTCCCCCTCCCTCTCGAGATAATGCCATGTCAACATGTCAACAGGATGTCTATTTTTGAAGAGTCCGTCGAGTGGCTTGGTGACGTCATCGTCGTCGTCGTGTGGCCTCCGTATCTCATGAACGAGTTCGCTTTCCCGTGGGATACTCAACTCTAGCCACGTTATCTCATCAAAAACACTCGACCGGTGCCAAGGCCTCCGAGATTTACATTTGTTGTCATCTCCATTAGGTCCTTCGATTGAGGAAACAGGATACGTCATACGTTACAAATAAACTAACAAAATAAGGTACATAAGACAAATAATCTTAAAATAAATTAGTGAAAGAAAACGTATGTGGACAAAAGTCAATATAAACACATACTAAACCCCATCACCTCGGTTTTTAAAAGTTTCCATTTTTTTTTCCCCCTCCTGTCTGCAACTACGTTTCCTAATATTCACGATTATATTACCCCCTAAGTAAATTCCTCTTCCTCGCCCGTTGCTCCTCTAGTTATTACAGCTTCCCCAAGAACTTACTTCAGAATATCCTCCCTTTTCCCGAATCTAACAGCCTTTGTTATCCCACTGTTGTCCCCCCCTCCCCCCCCTCCCTCTCCGGTCCTACACTCACTCCATCACTCCAATCCTCATATCAAACGCTTTCTCCTCCAGGAATCCGTTCATACCATTTATTATATTTTTTCCAAGTCTTCTTCTGACAATATCATTGGCTAAGCGTTCCTCCCCCCCCCCCTACACTATCCTACACTCCATCACCTTGGTTTTTCTCAGCCTATAATGATGATAATTTTCCCCTTGTTTTTTTTCATATCAGTCACACAAAAAAACTTTTTTTAAAAGTTTGATTTTCCAAATTTTTGGAAAACAATGGGGGAAAATTATCATCGTTATTAATTTAAATATCAGTCTTAGATAATTAGTCAAATAAATTCCTTGAAGAAACTTTGTTATTCCATTGTTTCCCCACATACTGCACTCCGTCGCCTTGGTTTTTCCCTCTCTACCAACCCTCATATTGAACTCTTTCTCTAGGTTCCACGTTCATGACATTTATTAAGGTGTTACAGGTGTACCAATCAACTCTTAGTTAAATGACTTCTGCCTTCCCAACTTTACAGCCTATAATGATGATAGTTTTCCCCTTTGTGTGTGTGTGTTTTTTTTTATACCAGTCACACAATTTTTCAAAAAACAACTTTTTTTATAAGTTTGATTTTCCAAATTTGGAAAACAATGGGGGAAAATTATCATCGTTATTAATTTAAATATCAGTCTTAACAAATAATTAAGTCAAGGAGACAATTTTGAACTCACCCGAAAAGCAGGAGGATGGGATCCTGCTGGGAAATGAGTGAGAGCCAGGTGGAGGTGGAGGTTGACTTCCTGGTTTTCCTCTTTCCCTCCCTCCCCCCCTCCTTGGTCCATGGCCAAGGTAGCTAATTTAAGACTCCTGCAGGCTGAGACACGACCTCGGGGGCAGTTTGAGAGGGGTGTATGCATGATGGGGGTCGAAGACCTTCGGCATACCTATTGGACCAGTCGGCCAGCTGCCTCTCAATACTGATCTAGGCACGGATGGAGGCGGGTTTGTTGTTGCGTTGTTCCCACCACAGCAATCCAGTCTCTCTCCCTACGTCATTAGAAGGGCGCAGCAGTAGTAGTAACCCCGACCCTACCTGATGCAGGTTTTCTAGGGTTTTTCCCCCTGCATCACCTTTAGGTGAAACACCGGGAGGATAGGATCCTTACACTACAGACTGGGGGACTACCTTGCTCTACCTTCCACATCCCCCCTTTTCTACTCCCTTCCTATGCTATTAAAGGGAAGTTGCCTTCTTCAGGATCACCCTCATGTAGCCTGTTAACCCCCCACCCCAAAGAAAAATAATTAGTCAAATAAATTCCTTGAAGAAACTATATTACAGCCTTTGTTATTCCACTGTTTCCCCATACTACACTCCATCGCCTTGGTTTTCTCTCTATTAATCCTCATATTGAACTCTTTCTCCTGGACCACATTCATGCCATTTATTATGGACTTCCAAGTCTCGTTCCAACTCCCCCTTATACTACAGTATCGTCAGCAAATCGTGAGCTGTTTTTATTTCTTCTCCTCCTCGCAGTATGATTCCCTTTCCCATATTTCAATTTTAACTTTCTTCACAGCCTGTTCTCTATATATATATAAGTTAAAGAGCATGGACTGCATCATCCTTGTCTTACTCCTTTCTTGACCTCCGCTTTCATTTTCTTGCACCCTTCAATTCTAGTTACTGCTGCCTGCCTTCTGTAGAGGTTATGTGTGAGCCTCCTCCTCCTCCTCCTTCCCCGATTTTTTATTCCACTTGTCTTCGCTGCCGTCATTTCGAAACAGTATTTCCTTCTTATTTTTCAAAGTGGTCCATCTTCGTCAGTTCCCGAAAACTCTTCGCCCACGTTACTTCTTTCTTCAAAGTACTTCGGCAGTCTTTGAAAAACCCGTTATAAATTTATTAAATTAAAACGAAACGTTAATTAAAATTGTCCTTTCCCCCAATCTAAACGACCTTTGTTATTCCGCTGTTTTCCCCATACTACAACTCCATTACCTCGGTTTTCACCTCTCTGTTAATCCTCGTGTTGAACTCTTCCTCTCTGCTGGACCACGTTCATGTCGTTTATTATTGTTTCCAAGTCTCCCTCTTCTTCTGACTCTCCTTAAAAACTACAACACCGGCGGAAAACAGCATAAAAGGTTTTTATTTCTTCTCCTTTGCAGTATGATTCCTTTCCCATATTCTGTTTTAACTTTCTTCGTCGCCCGTTAAACAGCATGGGTGGCAGGCTGCTGCATCCTTGTCTTACTCGTGTCTTTTCTTTTTTCCTGGATATTTTATTTTCTGTTCTCTTCAAAATCCCTTAATAGTAAGTTCCTGTTCACGTTATCAAACAGCATGGACTGCATCATCCTTGTCTTACTCTCCTTTCTTGATTTCCCCTTTCCATTCTTGCCCCTTCAAATTCCAATTACTTAGATATACTTAAGAATATATCTTTGCTTCATAATGTTTGCAAAAATTTGGTATACATCTATGTTGTGAATTTTTTTTAATTCTTTTTTTTTTTAGAAAAATACATACATACCAACTGGGATCGAGAGCTTCTTCCAGTTAATAATTATTGACACCGTGCAAGACTCTAATATTAATCTGAATACAGAGTAGATCAAATGAAACCTAATTTTTATATCTGATTGTAAAATTGTAAAAATAAAAAGTTTTACTATCTATTGATTGTGAAAGGGATTCTGAAATAGTGTAAAGTCGTCAAGCGTTACAGCGGACGTTGGGAAGTGAGGAGAACACAAACACGGGGACGAGTAAAAAAACTGCTCAGCTGATCTTAAATAAATATATTAAAAATCTAAACATGCGCGCAATAAAAGTCTTCTCGTATATATATAAAAGTAAATACATATAAATGTTTACATATAAATAAAATTGTGTCCGTTTGGTAAACCTATAAATATCAATTCCTGATAACATCACAGTCTCAAGATGAGCAGGCAATAAACCCAATTCGAAGGAACTGACGATTCTGTCGTAAATCATAAAACATCTGAAATAGCAATAATAATAGAGGAGAGAGAGAGAGAGTCGCTTCACTGATCTGCGGCAATGTCGGCAGTCTTTGGCAAATTCACGCTCCCGTTCTTCACGAGGAGTTCCATGTTTATGGCGCGTAACTCGCAAAGGCAAGCGATTGCGGCCGCTTGTTCGGCTCTCCGTTTGTTCTTCTCCCTAGGAGACAGACACACACAACATTAGCAACGGACAATAAGCATGATTTTTCAATAGGTAAATATATGTAAAAGACAACCAGACAGTTTTTATGTGAAGGTTAAACTTACCAACAGGACGAACTGTATTTCTTCCCATCCAACGTAACCACCGACTTAAAAAGCTTATCGGTTTGAGAGGTAGAGTACGACGGTTGTTTGAAACCGTTTTTCCTCGACCAGAGCAGTAACCGAGTCTTTGGCAAGTCCACGTCTGAAGCGTAGTCGTTCCTGCGGAAAGCGCACTTCCACTCGACGACGTCTTCACATTTCCTCTTCTTGAGGGCCGGTTCCAAGGACGAAGGAACGACGTCCACCCTCGTCAGCAAACCCTTATTTTTGTACTCCAACTGCTTCGCCACACAATACTCGCCCAAATCCCACAGCACGCTGAAATACAAAAGGACAACGTGTGTGACTTGTTACGCTTTATATTAACTAAATAATGACAAGTAAATATCTTTAAAAAAATTAACTTATAATATACAATAATTTCTTTAAGCAACGCTAACAACTCGGAAAATTTCTAATCACATTCGCGTAACAACAACGGGAAAAAATTTACGCGCCAGAAAGAACGCGCTTTGCAAATATCCTCTCACCAGATCTGCTCCAGCGTCTGCGACTCGAGGAATTTCTTCCCTCTCGGCGTCTCCTGGAGTTCGCGCAGCATGTTCTGCACGCAGTACTTTGTGTTCGCCGGGGCGTTGTCGTAATCGACGGCGTACTTGAGGTACGCCTTTATCACGTCGTCCAGAGGGAGTTTCCCAGCTTTCCTCAAAACTGAACAGTTCCACTGCGCAGCCCTCGCTATCATTACGCTACTGCACCCGGTTGCGGTTTTAAATTTCTGTATGTCGTTGTACGTTTCTATTTCCTTGGAGCCGCCGCTGCGAAAAATTTGAAATGAGTAAAATAACACGAACGCTGATGGTAAATATTAAATTCTTAAAAAAAAGTCTAACGGTATGCATTTATTAGTGTGGTATTCAATAACTATAGGATGGGAATGGATAACTAATGATTCTGTGGGTAAAGCAATTATGGCGACAAACGGGACTGGAATAGTTTGGTACTGTCACCTCATCCCACTCCGTCTCTCCTCCCAATTCCTTCCTCTCCTGGCCCTTCTCGGCTCGAGCACAGACTTGTAATATCGCCAACCAAAAAATATTTTTCGACTTCATTCGTGTATGGGTGGATTGTGCTTTTTTGGCCTACTACATAGGGCGATTGTGGGTGGAATGAGCTTTTTTTGAATTAATTCATGGGTAATTGTGTGACATCACAGAACAGTAGAAAGAAAAAGAGAGAGGGAGAGACGAAAGGGCAGAGCTTGCGGTGGGAGTGTGGGTATGACGGTACCAAAGCGGTTGTTATCCGAGATGGTTTTATTAGTGAATAGTAAAATAAGTAACAAAGGGAATAATAAGCATACAAACGAGGTCTATGATACACACTACAATAACTGAGAAATATTCAGACAGCATAAGAATAAACAAAGCTACAATTACGCTATACTCACTTCGCAATAACCGGAATCTTAAGATTTTCAGCTATCACTTTTATAACGTCGTTGTGGTTCGAGTGCTGTGGGCGCTCGTCTCTGGTACGGCCGTGAACCGCAATCGCCTCGATGCCGCTCGATTCCAAGGTCCTGCACAGCCTCAGGGTGTCTTCTAAATCGGGCAGGATGCGAATTTTGCAGGTCACGGGTATGCTGACATTTTTGACCAAGGTGGAAAGGATATCACGCGCCTTGTCCGGCTGCGAGAGGAGGGCCGCCCCCATCCCCCCTTTTATGGAGAACTCTTTCGGGCACCCCATGTTGATGTCGATCCCGGCCACGTCGTTTTCGCTGGAGCAGAGAAGACTCAAATGAGCGAGATATTTTCAGTTAAAAAAAAAACATGTTTCTAATCCAACAGTAAATTTTCGTGAATGTTTAGTTTCACAACACTATGATAACTTTCTAAAGCATTGCAAAGTGAAATATTTACAAATCAAGTTCAGAATTAATTTAAAATTTATTGGCAAGGCGAGTTTAGAAGGCCAATTCCTTCCAGGACAATGAAGGCACATTATTTCAGTTTCCTCATTTATTTTTAGAAGTCTGTCTGAGGTGAATCCATTCTTAAACTACAAATATCTGGATCATTGAATCGTAAAAATGAAGGGATATAATCAAAATGACAGTTTACAATTTTGTTCATGGCCAAGACGGCACTTATGGTACTTAACTTGTCTTTAGCCAAACTAATATTGGAGGAAAAGTTGTTAAGTATGACTGTAACTTTTCAATTACCGTACTGTGTGTATTGGCCGTTAATTCAATTCTGAATATTCATTAGCGTTGTAATTTTTTTTTATTATTTTTTGTAAAAGAAAGTAACTCACACTAGCTTCGCAACTTTCAATGCCCTTTCCGCGTTACACGTTCCCAGCTGAAGAACCACGCAATCCTTCTCTCTGGGAGAAGTGCGAAAGACGATGGTCCCGTCGCTTTGGTCAATATAGTCAACTGTTCCGAGGACATCTAAACAGGACAACAGAAAACAGAGATGTAACAGATTTATGTTTAGTTATCCCATGCATGCAAAAAAATATATATACATATAGTCGAGTGGAACGTCAAATAGAATGCAAGTTAGGAGAAGATCCATTTGGTTTTAAGAGGAATATAGGGACATGAGGGAAGCAATAGTGACTATGCGACTAATTTTAAAAGACGGGGTAAGAAAAACCGGTCCATGTTCATGGAATTTGTAGATTTAGAAAAGCGTTTTTTTCATAATGTGAACTGGAACACGCTATTAAGAATTTTGTAAGAGCGCTGGAATAAAATATAAAGAAAGGAGGCCTATACGTAACCTCTGCAAGAAGACAGGCAGCGGTAATTAGAATAGAAGATCAAGAAAAGAAAGTCGTAATCAAGAAAGGAGTAAGACAAGGATGCATATGCGCTTGAACTAATATTTATAACAGGCAATGGAAAGAGTTCAAACGGAATATGGAAAAGGATTCATACTGCAAGGAGAAGAAATATAACCTCTACGCTTAGCCGACGATATTGTCAGAAGAAGACTTGCTAAATATAATAAATGGCATGAACGGAGTGCTGGAGAAAAGAGTTCAATGTTAGGATTAATATAGAAAAAACCAAGGTAATGGAGTGTAGTTTGGGAAACAGTGGAATAGCAATGGCTGTTAGATTTGGGAAGGGATATTTTGATGTAAGTTAAAGAATTCTACTACTTGGGAAGCGTAATAGGTAGAGTAGGACAGAAGAGGAATTTACTTACGAGCTATATAAGTGTGAATATTAGGAAGACAGGAAAAGAAAAGCAGATTTTGATATGTGGTGCTATAGGAGAATGAGATAGAATCATTAACGAGGAAATTATAAACAGAAAAATTAAGGGAAGAGAGGACAATACAGAGGGCTTTTAAAAGATAGATTAGTGGGCCACGTTTTAAGATACGAGGATCTTGTAAAATTAGTATTGGAGGGAAGGTGTGTGGGATAAGAACAGAAGAGTGCTAGTTATGCAGAAATGAAAAGACTTGAGCAAGATAGATAGATTAGCATGGACGGTTGCATCAGACCAGTCTTAGGGTTGAATATCACAATACGCATAGGTTTCTTGTAAACAGAAAACATAATAGGAACTGAATGTATTGCTGAAGTATTACTGTTGAACGTCGGTCGGTACAGAATAACCCCAGAAACTGTGAGCTGATACACTTATGAAGGTATTTGACTGACAACGTTAAAACGCACATTTCACTTACCGTTTACTTCCCGCACAGACCTGAGGAATTTCCAGTCAATTAGCTCCTCGCAGTACACAATGTCAGCGCCGTAATCTAGCGCCAATAGTCTCATGGGCAAAGTCCCAGTCCTGACCATCGGGGCCAATATCAATTTGTCGGAATAACTTAACCTAACTCTTGGGCCATCAGACGTCTGATCCATTTAACAGTTAAATGTTCACTCTCACAAAAAAGAAAGATATTTCAAAATTAATAACCGACGACGACCACAAATAAGCGTCACATAACCTCAAATAGTCACATGTACGCAAAGAGTATCGTTCGATACTTTGCCTAAAGATATTGATTCGTTTCCGTTAACTTAACTTCATTGAAATCGATAGTAATCGTGCAAACAGCAAAACCTTTGGAATTGTCTTTATAATTAATAATTTCCTTTTTATTTACCATAATTCATATTAGCAAATCAAATTTCCGTTGTAATTAATTCTCTTTTCCGTCTGCCTTGGCGGACGGACGCTTTCTTTAAAGCTAGGATTACACGGGCAGTGATGTTCGCCGAAGTTGGGTTGGCTGTGCACTGCCTACCGTTTACATATTGGGCAGATAACTGCCCACTTCTTCACTGACAATTCTGTGCTAGTGCTGCCCTCACTACAGAACGGGCAGAGAACTCTGATGCATGTTTATACTTCTCTGCCATTTCTTGGCAACTACGTCAGGTTGGAATGTTGATGATGCATAGTGTCAATATATTGTTTATATCAAGTTGAATATTTTTCCCCTTTGTGTTTTCGCGTACGCATAATGTCCATAAACAGGAACTAATCACTTTGTATTTGTGATAGAATAGACGTGACGAGGAGGAAAGGTTCCTGAAAAAGTCAAATTCAGTATCACGCTCCTGTACTATAGATACATAAAAATGAAAACAGTTGTTTAGTAATATTGCTTTATATTATTACTACAGAAATCAAGCAATAATAAAAACAGCAAATGTACTTTGAAGCTGGTTTTCAGTGTTTAATTGGGTCGGTTTCTATTACTTGTTGTTTTATTCCCCTTAAAGTTGTCAATTACTGAACAGAACGAAATGAATTATTTTTCATTACGTGTGACAGTAGTATGTTTATAGCTATACATCATTCTTTTGCGTATTTTTTTTCCAGTTAAAGTTTGTGCCGTTGGAGGTTGGACAATAAATATTTTTGAAAAGTTAACCAAAAAATTTATAGGCGATTAGGTGCAACAAACGAACTCTATCCTAAATTATTTCTGAACCAAAATTCTGGTCGCTGTTCACAACAAATATTCACTTACTCCAATCGCACACTATACCAAACTGCACGCGTATTGAAAATGCAAAATACAAATATTTTACCATTGCGCAATCGATAGTCAGCCCCTGACTCACCGTTCACAATCGATAATTGACAACTAACTGGCCTCCCATGAGGGCAGCGTCTAGGTCGGTGGAGGGGGAACGTCAGTCATGACTGACATACTGTTGACACGCTCCAAGAAAAGTGAGGCAGTGCTCTCGTGTCAGCGATGTATAGGCAGTTGTCAGTGCAGCACTGACGTATGTTGACACGCCACTGACATCACTGCCCCTCGTTTTTCTGGCAGTCATCACTGCCCGTGTAAACCCGACAGTGGCGCTTACGAGCGAATCGGTTGTTTTAATTATATCTCGTTAATAATAATAATAATCATACTCCGTAGATCCTGTAAAGAAACTAAGCTTCAAGGATGTGGAATGTAGGTTTGACTCGCCCGTAGACCCATAAGACCCCAATTAAAAACAGCTCTTTTTGCGTCCGCTAAAATCCTTCTTAAAGCAGCAAAAGACAAATTTAAGTGAAATATTTAAAAAGGGGTAATTATTGTTTTGGTGACAAACCTGAGTTGTTTGCGCATGCGCCTTGATCGCTGCTGCAAGATGTCGATGGAACTTCCCCCTGTTGTGGATGGAACTCTGGAGCGGCCGGCAGACAAGACAAAAAGCACAAAGTCGTGCTGCCGGAATTGAGGAAACTCGGCTTTTTTCCTCTTTCTTTCCTCGTTGTTAGAACCTTTCTTCGCTGCTTCATCGACTGGTTCGTAACATGGTACATCTCTCCGCCGCCTCCTCAAAGAGGGATCAGTCCGTAATTTACTCCGTTCTTCCTCCACTTGTTAACGTCACCCCATACACACTACTTTCTCCAATCAACAAACACGCCTCACACTCTCCTCCACCCATCAAACCCGCCTCTCACTCTCCTCCACCTATCAATCCTCGCATTGTACTTTATACTGCCAATCTGTCCAATCCTTTTTCCACCATCATCCTGCTCTCGTCACCAATCTTCTCTCTCCACCTCTCCGCTGCCTCCTCTGAGTGATCAGTCCGTAATTTACTCCGTTCTTCCTCCACTTTTTTTGTGTCACCCTAAACTCTACTTCCTCCAATCATCAAACACGCCTCACACTCTCCTCCACCCATCAATCCTCGCATCATACACTTTATACTGCCAATCTGTCTAATCCTTCCTCCACCATCATCCTGCTCTCGCCACCAAGGTGACAGGTATTGATATTCTCCAATAACACCCCTTGTTACATTTGGGGAACACACGCCAACCCGGCAACACAAAAAAATTCTCAGGCAGATTAACAAATTCCGAAACCGTCGACCAGGTGTCCGAGCTTCGTGGCCCTGGCCCAAGCGTCAACCGCTGTCTCTCTGTTGATGATTTCGCGAGGAGCTCGGAAAAAAAACCCCTTATTCCCGGCTTAAACATTTCAAAGGTAAATTCTGGGCACAACATTCAATTCCTTCACCGACACTCCTCTACAACATCAACGCCCACCTCAAACTGGTTATATTTTGAAGAAATTTCAGGGGAAACTGTCATTTACTTGTCCTTAGAGGATGAAAATGCTTTACACGAAGAAGAAGAAGGGTCCAGATATACATGCTCTACTTCTTCTTTTCTACGACTCCCCTTGTGTGTCGCGACGGGCGTCGCTCTCGCGCCGTTAAAACGTACGTTAACATATTCCAGGTTTGAACTTCTGCACGACAGCACGACGACGAGATGACGCAGGAGGCACTCCTCCTATTAGCGACGGAAGCCGAGGGTTGGTCAGACCTCGTTACAGATAAGTTAAAAAGGTACAGGAATTCAGATGTGCAGTTCACAGTTTCTAATAATACCTTATTTTTGTTTTATTTCGTATAGTAATGTGGCAGTACATGTGTGTGTATATATATGTATGTATGTATTTTTTTAAATAAAAGTTTATGTACAACAAGAAATAAAAACAACTGATATTTTAATATCACATCGTTGAAAGAGAAATAAATGCAAATCCAGCAGTAATGATCTCCCCAACTTATTGCTGTCCCCTTATTTATTGACACAAATAAATATTAACATGGCGACTGACGCTTTACAAATAAACCCATCAAAAAATAATATTCTGCTTCGCAACGGATTGACCTACGGTTGCTCGTCAAACGCACGCCTACAGATAAAGAAACATTTTTAGGGAACTTGTTGTTCCAATTAAGTTCCACGAAAAAGCCTGATCAAATTTGAATGAAACCGCGAACGTGAGCCGTTGCGGCTGCCGCATCGCGCAGCGGAAACAATAAATATTATACATATATATATATATATAAATTAAGTAGCTGACTTTGGTACATTTTCACCTCTAACCGTGTAAAACAAGACTTCACAAGCACAGTATCGTTATCGAATAGAAATATGTTATTAAAATATTTGGCAAACTTTTTTTTTTGTTTAGAAAAAACCACATGGAATCACTAACTATCTTGCTAACCGTCATGTATTCACATACTCTAGTTACAGTCACTATTTATGAATGAGAATTGCGAGGTCGGTACTGGACATTAATTTGTAATTCACCGCGGTTCTTCGTGTCAAATAAATAAAGTACTCCACTTAACCGAAATATTTTTCACGTCAATAATTATTCCACGTATGAAATGTTTGGGGAAGGTACTCGACTACTACTACTGCTACTATTATTATTTGTACTTTCTGATGGTTAAACGTGAAGGTAATTCATTGTGCAATTCACTTGACTAAAATGATACCGCTAAAAAGTGACTCTTCAAATATCACAATTCAAATGAACTTGAAACACTTCTGCTTGTCGTGAGGAATCCGCGTCTTGAAGAGAATGGAATCCGCTCGAAACTGGGTGTTGAGCAGCGGCATGTATCCAAACACCTGGGGAGAAAAAAAAAGTTTGTTAACCGTTGTTATCCATTTAACGGATAAAATAAAACAGGAAAATACAGGCTACCGTGCAAAATAATTTACTTCCCAGGTTGATTTCAGCCCAACAGTCATAGCAGAAGTATGATAAATGCTTTTTAAAAAAAGAGAGAGAATTTATTTTCCAAAGTGAAAGTAAAAGATTCAAACTTGTCAAAGAAACGTTTCTCGGGTTTCGAACCGGGTAATCTCCGCACAAGGCGACGTTTTGATTGACGGATAGCAACACCATCATCTTCCAGAACCGTTCTCCCTGTTTGTGGTATAAATATAGGTCTCAGGCGGAACCTAAACACTTCAGCCTGGAAGATCATGGATTTGCTATCCGTCGTAATGGCATTACGTCTGGTGTGCGACTTTTAGTGTCTTCCGAGCAGACTTGTGGACTCGAAAATAAACAAAAGAACGTTTCCTATTGGCCAAAATTTGAATTGTGAAGGGGAAACCACAGGTTTCGTGGTCTGTAAAACAATTGAGGAGCGAGTCAGTTGGGGAGTGATGGAGTGGTAGAACGGCCGTCGAACAGGAGCTTGACAGTTGCCGTTGGTCGGACGAAAAAAAAAACCAGGAGAGTCACACGGAGGAGGCATGCAGCAGGCTTCAAAGGGCAGCGGCAGCAGCAGCCAATTCCAGAATCTGCTACTTAATGGATCCAAAGGTTCCAGCTGGATCTACATATGCTTTCGGTACAGTTCAAATGAACAATAAATCCACAAATGCCGTCTACTGAAAGCCCCGGTAGCAAATTGTCACCATCAATTAGTGTTTGACCGAGTATTTAAGCCCGCCATCCCCCCTGAGAGACAGGATCAATTTGCTTTCAATTTTAATTTATAAAGTAAATTCTCTTTCCCAAATTTTTAACAATTCCTTTTGAGAACCACAAGGAGATGAGCTTTTATTTGATCTCACTTGTTGTTTCCTTGTGCTAAATATAATTTTAAAATTGTAAACTTTCTTATTATTCATTCTCCTTGCTATCATCTGATTTCAAGCAAATCCCGTCAAAAGGGTTACACATTCTTTTAATTTGAATGAGTAACTATAATGTTACTTCTGAAAACGTCCTCGACGACACGGGAGAAATACTTTCCACGAAGGCTTTCCCCGCTCTGCAACAACTTTCGATCTCACACAAACGTTACGTAACGAATGACGTAATAACATTTCAAGGTGGATTGGGCTTACCTCAGTGAAGAAATTTATGCATTTGTGCCTCTCTTGAAAGTGCGTGTCATCTTCGGACAAGGAGACGGGACACCCGGGACAACGGAAAGTCCACCTCGATGTTACCTGTGGGGAGGGGAGAAAGAAAATTCATTCTACCGTACAGTCTGCGTCCAGAAAATGATGTACAAAACACTGACACTGAAATAAGTCTAGATATAATACCATACTCTTAGTAAATCAATAAAACCGGTAAACTCGGTCTCACTTGTTTTGCTCGTTAATTATAAAACGGAAGCTTTCGACAGAGTCATACTTGTCTATTATATAAAAATAATGCATTCCTTACATATATTGACATAAGTGCCATATTCATCTTATTATATAAAAGTAATTGCTTTACACGCGTCGCCCAACATTGCTGGTTTGATTGATTGACGCCCAACGTCGTTTGTAAGTGACGAGAGCTACCATGCTCTACACGTGCACCGTAATACTTTTTATATAACAGACGAATGCGACACTTGCGTTTAAAGCACCTGTTTTATAATTAGCGAATAAACAACTGAGACTGGCTTTATTAGTCTACTGATTGAATATTAACGTCAGTCTGTAATATATAATTATTATGCCATACTCTGCATTACGGGAGAAGAAATTTAAGAGCATCATGAATGGGAGAGAGAAAAAAAAGAAGACACAGCTGACGTAAGAGTTCATTACTTGAAAAGAAATAACATAAATTAAACAACGACGACAAAAAAAAAATACCACAGCCCCCTTACCTTGACTGGAGGTTTCCTCGTAACGTGTGAAACCAGAAAATTCATGGCGATATCCTCGCAATTCATGTATTCATCCACTTTGTCTCGTATAGCCTGAGGTAGCCAATATGAGTACAGATATGTATAGTACTTGTGAAAGAAGGCAGCTCCTAGAAACGAACACACCAAAAATCTCACAGTATATGAGGCTCCCGTTTTCGATTGTACTTCAAAAAACGCATTAAAGACCGCAACTCGACAAACGTCGTTGCGAACCAACTGAACTGCCAAATTTGAAGGCAAAACAGTTCGTTTCCCTAGGGAGGAAGATGAGCAAAGATCAAGTAAGACAACCCAAGCTAAGATAGAAGAAGGGTAGAAAGAGAATTAACTCCAAAATTTCAAATTTGGTAATTCTCACGTGATCACAGATCACGACGCTTAACAAGGACTGTAATGTTGATGACGAATGGAACGGCATTTTACCTGTTAGGACCATGGATAATTCACAAGAATAGTTAGAATTGTAGAGCCATCCACCGTGGTTGAGATCCCAGGCGTGGAATCTCCCGGGAAACCCGACGACTCGATCCCGCTGCTCTCGCCACACTCTGAAAAAAAAAATGTAACGGTACAACAAATGGTAAGGAACGTCAATTCAGCACAATTACTTATTTCACGAGTGTCCGCTGTGAATTAAGTAACGGGTGAGGCTGTCAACACGCATTCAATTGGGGGGAGAAATAAAGTAGATAAATGCAAACTCAATGAATTTGTGCTTTCCTAAAAAAAGAGTGTCCAATATACTCGATAACAAATTTCCCATACTCACCGGAAGCCAAACATAATCTCATCGTGCCTCAAATGAGCATCGTCGTCAACGGACAAAACGGCCTCCGTTTCTATTGCATCGTAAGGCAGGAATCTGTTGTTGAGGCTGTTACGGTTGGCCTTGATAACCTGTAAACACGACATTTTTGTGACTGCAAAATTCCTATCACTCATCACTTTTGATGATGTGCCGATAACATGCACACGACATCAATAAAGGCAATATTTGAAGGAGGAACAGTTTTGTACGTTGAAGTTCGTTGTTCGGGAAAGGAAATGGGCGGGTACTGAATGTGAAATTTCTTCTACGAGTTCATATGAAGTCGAGAAATAATTCTGTCGACAGTCTTTCCACACTTATTTCACAATAAATGTATGTCTCGTCGGTCGCTTTCTACGATCCGAAGAACGAGCGCTTAACTTATTTTTCATAACTATTCTTTGCTTTACGCACTTTTCCTTAATGTTAACGATATCATTTTTTTGCCCGATTCTTCGTAACATTGACAAGGGCAGCTTGTAACAACATCTGTCTTACCTCGGGCTATGTGAGCCTCCTAAATCGAAGCAATAACTTTCTCCTGCTGCTCCCATTTCTCAGAATAATTCTAGACGTGTCCCTGATACTGTTAGCACGTCTTTCAAAATATGAACAAAGTGCCCGCCAAATGTTGGTTGTTTCTCCTGAAAATTTCAAGGCTTTGGCCTTTTACATTAAAGTATTACGGGTTTTGAAAACATAAGATGTCCGCCTGAACTACGGTCTGCAACTCTTCATTACGGTTAATCACTGTGAATGAAACTGGCAGGAAATGATGGGCCCGACGTAATTATAAGTGAGATGACAATATTTATAAATCAGGTTCTTATCACAAAAACTACACACCGTTAACTAGTGAAAATGGGTCGTGGTTACCTGAACAGGAACTCCTATTTCAGGCCACCTTAGATCTTCAAGCGGCGGCTTCGGCGAATTCCATACAACTATAACTTTATGGAGGTACGGTAAGCCATACAACCGGCTCAGGGAGTTTAATAGAACCTGTATAAAAAGAAAACAACAAATAATTCACTTACTTAATGGGGAACAATTAACACCAAAGTTTTCTGCTACAAAATGGCCATCATTTGAGCAAACAGCGTGGGCGAGAAGACCGTATATGCTGTTTAAGACTGCTGCATGTTCAGTCAAGCGAGTTTAAAAAAATGGCGGGTAACATTGAAAAGGCTTCTCGCCCATTAACAACGTGCACAGCCTTCATGTCCACCGTGTACATGTCCATACAAACTTTTGGACGATGTCACTAGTTTACAGGTAAAAGTAAATAGCTGATAAGGCCCTTACTCGGTAAACAATAAAGCCGAGAGCTTCCGTTTCTCACATATAATTTAAAGAAATTCCACAAAGACATTGGCTTGTACCTGTTCTCTTTCATACGTCAGCATAACAATCGTAAACTGTTCTCTGGGAACGTTTCCGCCCAAACTCTCGCAGAACTCCTTGCCCGCCCCGCCCGCTCCTCTGCCGATTGGTCTGAATCCGACACCAGAACCTGTAAATAAGTGTGAAAATTAAAAGATAAAAAGGGATTTTCACAGGGCAGTTGCTGAAGGAAGACTCCGGGCGGTTTCCAGAAACAAGGTAAAACGGCACAATTAATCAATCTGCAAAAAGAACGAAGGTTTTCCCGGCGTGTAGGCTTAATAAAGCATTCTCAGGTTGCGATTAAGGCGCGACGTTTCGACGGCTGATAGCCTTGCCGTCATCTTCAAGCCGTCGAAAGGTGGCGCCTTATTCGCAACCTAACCTGGACGGAAACCCGAGAATACTTTATTCAATCTGCAAAAAGTTCAACAGCCACAGCAAGTTCTCTCGCCACCTTCCGGGACACGACGGCAGAGCTTGCGGCGGTTGAAACTGTTGTAAATCCACGTGGAAACTCCGTGTGAATATTTTCGCCGTGTTTCCCAACACCTTCTCCAGCTGGAAGATGACGGCGGAGCCTAGGTTCACTGAAACGTCTAGGTTTAATCACCGTTATACTTGTGTAAAACCCGACAGCTCTTTTGTCGTTAATACTTTAATCTTGACAGTTTTTTTCAGCAATAAGATTATTCATATACTCTAACGTAGCAGGGTTTATTATGAAAACAGAGTTCTGTTAACGGCATCATCGTTCACACATCTCGCATTGCCCGACAGACATTAAGTCTAAGTAATTTTGCATTATTTTGAGAAGATGATCAGAGAACCAAGAAAGCACAAACGTATGCACTACTTCCTGCAAATGGCAATACTAAACAACAAAAAGGAAACACGATAAGTACACACAATTAAAAAAATTACTGACCTAAAAACTTTGCATCTGACGGAAGCACAATGTCAAATGGCAGTTGCGGATAAAGTCGGAAAGGATCTCCCCAATCGTTCCAAACTTCGTGACCCTGCAAAGTAGGTGCAAACATTTCAAATTTATATTAACTATAATCGACGGGTGACAATGACATAATACCATCTATACTATACGCGTTCTAAAATGAAACAATGCCTATTTTAATCAAAATAAACTTTTCATACAAAGAGTGACACTCAAAATTAAACGACACTAAACGACAAAAATCAACCAGCTTCGGCAGATTTTTTTTCAAAATTAATTGGACAAGTTCTCTCTCTCTCTCTCTCTCTTTTTTTTTTAAAAAAAACTATTGTCTTATTTTACTTGTAAAAGCAAAGTGTAAGCGAATATTTACTAAGCCTAACCTGAGTGAGTAAAAAAGTGTAGTTCCGTTTGAATTTTGGAGACGGGTAAGGCGGCTCAAGAGGTCCTAAACTTTCTTCTGGTTCGGCTTCAGGCACAATGGCATCAGTCTTCAAAGGCTGGAACACGTAGACACTTAATTATGTTGATTATACTTTGAAAGTACAGAATACTGGTGTAAATGTGGTTTACAGAACACAAAACATGGAAGTAAACAGGATAAAATACCGCAATTTTATACGCTGTAATGTGAAAATCCAAATCTGTGTCAGAACGTTCAGCAATATTTGTAATGAAATTCTTTTGTATTCAATTGTTTCAAATATTTAAATTTGTCTGTAAACTAAGGACGTATTCATCAATCAGATGTAAAATTTATTTGTATTAAACATGAAGTTGACATTAATTAGAGGTTTGCTTCGATTTAAACCTAAACAAAATTGTGATTCATAAATCCGCATTTTATAATTTTTTTTACTACTTCAACTGTGGGCTTATCTTACTAATTTGTAAAGAGAAATGAGGACCACATAACTTCACCTTCAATTGTAAATTTTGACGTAAACTGAAAGACGCGCGGGTTTGTAAGCGGGACGTACGTCAACAACAACGCGTCGATTGCGCTCAAAATTTAGTACGACGCCAGGAGCACTTACGGTAAACGAGGAGTTGAAAACGCTGGGAGAAGGTTCGTCGGATATGGGGAGGGGCGGAATACCCAGGCGGTCTCGCAGCAGAGCAACGACGGTGTCCATGGTGCTCTGAACCGAAGCAAAGTAACGTTCCCACAACAGTCTCCCCTGCCTCCTGAGCGCGAGGAGGTCTGAATCGCCGACCGTTCGGAGGAAGAAGTGGAGCTCGGTGACACGAGCCTGGAACAGAAATACACATTGATGAAGTCGCGGAACAATGGCTCAAGAATTGTGAATAAATATTCAATATAACGTTGATGAGAATGTGCCTTTTTGTTGTTTTGCAGCATTAAAATAAAATATGTAGGCACAAGAGATGGAGAAATTTGCTATACAAGTTATCTGACAATTTGTAAAAATAAATACCAATTTAACTTTACTAAAATTTATGGTACATATATCAGTGTTTTCAAGATTCAATATTTGAATCATATGCATCGTAGGAGCTAATACAGTGAAACCTCAGTTTTTGTTGATAATATATCTGAACGCAATCACCAAAATTCGAAACCGAGGCAACTATTTTCGAATACAATTAACTCCTCCTCATTACTCGGTAACTAAAACACATTTTATAAACAATACGCATAGCTTAATAATAAAATTTTACACACTTTAGGCAAGGATATGTAAGCATCCACCTACCTTACTACTACACAGCGCTCTGCATACAAACAGGACAGTTTTGATAAATTGCAGATACAAAAATATTCTATATCGACTCATTTAGTTATATAACGAATAAATCACTAAATGTGTTGTCTATATAATGCAGAAGCTTTCATTAAAAGGTCGTATGTATAAGTATGTAAACTACGCGGCCTTCTTCATTATTGTCTAATTAAAATGACTGCAGATGTATGTGGCCCAAAACGCCGAAAGCTCCAGTGACGATCGATGAAGAAATGATGTAAAATAATTATTTTATGCAGGACTATATTGGTAAATGAACAAAATAATAAGCCTAAAAGTCTTGATGTAAACATAATTACTAGTATGAATAATAAAAATACCTTTGGAGTTAAAACAAGCAACTTATACGTGTACTTTTCACAGCAATTAAAGTTAAACAGATCAATTTAAAGACTGGTCTAAATTAATCGAACACACAATATGCAGAGTTACGTTTACCTTCGGCAGGAATAACACTGCCCTCCTCCAGTCGACGACGTCGCTGAATGCCAACTGCACCTGGTCCCCGCCTAATATGACAGGTATCGCACCCGCCCTGAGGGCTTCGTAAACCCTGTGCTGAAGCATAGTTGTCGTTAGCAAGTTTGTGGAAGCGGGCGCAATCACTAATCCAAAAGTCGATTCCTTCAGGACCGCAAGCCTAGAGGATTCCGTCCCGCACAATCTCCATTCCCCCCAAGGGTCCGACATTTTCTCCCTCGCCTGGTGACCCGAAGCGTCACCCATGGTCGTGGAGAAGGAACAGTCAAAGTGGAAAATAAACCGATCCATAGTCGCGCTGCGCGCCATGAGCTGCAAATGCTCCACTATAAAATTGTCAATGTCTTGCACGATGCCATCCTCCTCGGCGTTCTTCCCGTCGTCCACTTCATCGGGCATGTCCGTCACGGAGATGCCTCTCTTAGCGCTTGTACTTATGACTAGATTGAGAGAATAGTGTGATTCTCCTTGAAATGAGAGGAGGTACTTCCTCCTCGCAGGTAACATGTGAGGGCAATCTTGCCAAACATCCCCACCAGGCGGCCCCAGGACGGGAGGGGCGATGATGTCGAACCCTGCCCTGAACCTCGTCCTGAGGAAGGTCGACTGCACCAGCAGAGCACGGCCAGTGTTGACCCCCTCGAATATGTCACGACTCCCCGTGGTCCAGTTGTTGGCCTCGTTGCCCCGGCCGCTGCTGCTTCGCGCTAAGTTCAAAAGGACGTGATTCCTCCCGTCTCCGCCCCAGTACGGCAGGCTGTGCAACAAGTTCTCTAGCAAAGTCCCGGAAGTAACACTTTCCTGTTTGGAATGTAACTGATTAGCTAGGGATTCCCCCACTAAGACAAGAAACACACAAGCTTCAGAGGGAGTAGAAGTGAAATGCGGATTATAACCTAAAGTTTGTCTAAGCGTAGTCTTAATAAACCCTTCAATTTCCCAATTCGAATTCACAACCGAAAATTTGTCAGGGTCATACAAAAACACAGGAAATTCAGATGCCAGAGAACAACGGGAATGATCGAAGCAGTTGTGCATCCGACACAGCTGTACGTGTGAAGGGCGAATAGATGGCAAATTCTCCGGAGGCATTTGAGGTAGAAGTCGTTTCGGAAGAGCCAAATCTGGAGTGTTTCGAAGGACAGCTTCGCGCTGAGCCACTTGAGCCTGAAAAGATAATTTTCAGTATTAAAAAATATAATCAAGGTTTTCAATAAGAATAAACAATAATGCTATTTATTATTACAGTGAAACTTAAGTAAAAGCTCTGTTCATTTCAAAATTATTGAACACTATGGACCGTGTTAAAATTTTGTAGTGCAAAGCACAATACCAAATTATCATTACATCATTCTGTGTTTGTAAATATTTAGGAAACTTGTATACAATACAACTACCAACTTAACATAACTGAATAAACTATCTCTAATATGGCCAAAATCTTTGCTCAGAATTATCACAGAACAACCTTACGAAACACAATAAGGAAATTAAATAATATATCAAGTATTAAACACACCTGTTCGACAGATATTTTAAGCCTATCCAATTCCGTTTGCTGGTGATGAAGGTCTTGCTTAAGTTCGTCAATATGCTGTGTGAGACTGGCAACTTCCAACTGCAGTTTCTGCCTTCGCGATTCTAAGTCGCGAAGCTCTCCACTAACGGAACCTAAAAAATCGTCATATTTTGTCATTAAATATTTTTACACTAAATGGAAAATATTACAAATAATAATACATTTAAAGAACATGTACACTGTAAAGCTGACTGGTGGATTGAAAATTTTCAGCTTTCCACACTAACAAATATTAACGGTGATCAAGGAACAGGATAAAACTAAAATATTTTGATACTAATGACTTCTCAGGGGGGGAAAAAAGGCAAGAAACTACTAGACTAGGTAGGGAAAAAAAACTCTTGAAAAAGACCTTAGAATAAAATTGTTCTTTAGATAATTAGTAATCAATAAGCATATAGTGTATTGCTTTAACTTGTTTTCATTTACCTTTAATTCTATACATCTCCTCAATTCTGAGTTTCAAATCAGTGGCTTTCAAGCTGCTGAAGTCGTCAAAAGCTTCAAGCTGAGATCGTGTACGGTGAATATCTCCGTTAGGGACTGCATTTTCAACCTTCCAAAAATAATAATAATATTTAGCACAAACAAATGTCATAAATAAATAGAGTGCAGAGAAAATATATGGTTGGGTTAAGTTTTCATCTCTTAATAGATTCATATGTTACAGGAAAATGGCTTACAATAAATTCGCACATTGGAACCATTAATTTATATTGAATGTAACAGGTGTGACTATTTTATAAAAGAAAGGTGTGCTTGAATAAATGCCGTTTGTAAGTTTTCATGGCTTGTAGGAGATTTCATGAAAAGCATTGTGGAACCCAACAAACAAATACTATCAATAAACTGTTAGTGAGTGAACGTGGTGCGTGAATAAAAATTTAAGTTCACTAACTGCTATGCTTATAATTAAATCTTATGAAATGTTAAAATAATTACCTTGGACAAAAAGTAATGGCTTATAAGAGGCACAGTGACAAGAATCAAACACACTAGTAATATAATTCGTGAAAGTTTCATACTGCCAAACCAGCTGCAGAAGTGGGATTTACCCAGAATGTGGCAACCGCCCCCTGACTCAAGACTCATTTTTGCTATCTAACGGGTATAATAACTATGTATTTAAAGATTTTCTCCATAATTTACGAACACATCGTCCGGAATGTTTTCTGGAGGAGGCAAACAGCTCTGACAAAGAGTTCACATTAAGAAACGTTCGCCTAATTTCGTATACGAAAGGACACACATCTCCACTGTCACCAAACACTCATCAATCCTAGCGTCATTTCACGGCAAACGTGCCGGAACGAGGAGCGTGCTTCAAACCAAGTGTTTATCGAGTTTTGACACATAAACCTCGAAACATAACCTCACAAAGGCTAACATTTTATGTTTTTGGTACTAGTGGAATTATTCCACAGCGTCTGCCGCTTTGATTTATTTGACGCAGCTTCGATGGGTAATATATTCATAGACATGTCAAATATTTATAATTGTTTTGTAATTACACTTAACACCGTGAAAAATACGAGTCAAAGCTTTTAGGCGTAAGATACTGAAGAGCATTTGATTGGAAGCAGAAAGGTTGGCTAGACTGAAAAATAATGAATGTGTGAAATATCTTTGGGCAGTGACAACCAAAGAGATATATAAACATCATAGAGAGGACGTTACAGCGCCCTGGGTGGCAGCAACTAACAACAGGCACAATCAAAATGTCTACGGTCAAGAACTTTGACCACCGTATGTACTGTGTTAAATGACTGAGGTTGAATAATCGTGTATTTTTGTGATTAAAATATATTGTTTTTCATCCGAAATCATGCCAAATGTGTGTGTGTTCAGCGTACAATTGTACTAATCGTAGTTCAAAAACAACTGGAATATCGTATTTTAAGTAAATATCATCATATTTTCACTTTTGACAGCACGTGCGTGTTTGTAACTTCGATATTTACCAAATTTCTGATCTTCGTGGTGCTCTAGAATATGCAAGCCAACTCTTGTTCTCTTTCTGAAAGTAGTTTTCTGTACTGTACTTAATGAATGTGTTTTATTTCGTTTAACCTTGATCCCTATCAACTTTCAACTATATTTAATGTCAGTCTAGATGCATTTAGATGTTACTTGTACAGCGTACAATTGTATGATTGTAAAAAAATTAAAATTTTAGATATTGGGAGTAATCTTTATTATAGACTGAGATGCTTCATATCTCATCTAATAATTCGGCATTAATATCAGAAATGACTGATTTAAAACAAAAATTATAAATTAACTATTATAAAGTTTCCTGTTCATTAACTGTCAATGTTTACATGTTGTATTTAGCATTGAGATGATGTTAATGAGCCCTTTTATCCGTGTTAACTTTCCTTGCGTGACAACAGAAATAATTTACAATTTTTAAGTGATGTGTTACATATATATTATATGTAATGAAACACTTTCTAGCTGGTTTCCGCTCATTTGTAACTTTAATACATACGTATATATAGTTTTTAAATATTGATTTACGAGATACGCTTCCTGCACGTATTCCTAAGTCCACCTCAATTCAATGCCATGCAGCAGACGACAGGACACGCCCCCACCTTACCATTCAAAAAATGGCGCCTGAGCCTTCAATTTGCTTCAAATATGGCGGCGCCTTGTCCAGTCTATGTTGTTTATATATGTCTTTGGTTAAATGAAACGTTGTAGATGTTATGTTATATTATTGTGCGTAATAAATCACATAGCAATATTTATAATCTACTCAATTGACCGAAATGAAACGAACGAAGGTTGGTTTTTTACCTTTTACCGGGAAATTTTCTTTCCTTTTGAGGTTTCCTTCTAGAAGCAAATAAGTTGGGACGATTAGGTACATTAAAAAAAAATAGTGGGTAAAGCATCCCCACTTTACCAACTTCCTACCGTCCGCCGCTCTTTTCGCAATTCCAATTGCGGTTCTTCGAAATGCAACTGATAACGACTAATGCTTAATTTTGAAACTGGTACTTGTTAACATGCAAATTAAAACGAAAAGGTAAACAAATAAACGTATACCAACGTCTATATACAAACCTTGGAATGCTCCGTGGGCTTCCATTTATCACGTCGGCTATTCTGGTTAACTGGAAATCTAAATAACATCAAACGTATATTAACGTTACACATTAATTTAACTTAATCCACGCAAAAAAAAAATAATAAATGACATATTCGCGAACCCAAAGTCTATTTCTGTTTACAACCAGAGAGATGCTAACATAATACCAGAGACGTTGCTTACGCGCGAATTAATACTATCTTTGAAAAGGAAATAAATGCGCCGTGACGTGTAAATATGTGGTTGTTGTCGTCGTCGTCTCGTAGTAAACGAGCAACAAAAATTTTCACATTGCCGGGCAATATTTCTGAAAATTATGGCCCCCCCGGGGGCAATAAGTGTGTGTGTGTGTGTGTTGCCCTAGCTGTGGACGGCCATTTTGTGTTGCAATGTGTGTGTATATCCCGGCCGGCAACGGCAATATGGCGGCCACGTTGTAACCGTAGCACAGCAGCAATATGGCCGAAAATAAAGCTGTTATTAGTGCATCGTTACTTAGTGCGGGATAAACTAAAGGAAATAAGAACCTGGTTTAGATCTTTTTTTAAAATGAACAATTCACAATCTAAGCAACGAACTGATTCTCGATGATCATCTATTCAAAAACGCGTCGCCTTCTACGTCACAGGGAGACTTTGAATATCTCCTTCAAAAGAAAAAAAAAATAGAGGTCATTGTAAGGGGGAAAAGGATGATACGGTGATGGGGGGAATACATATACGGGATTTGCAATTATCCGACTCAAGTACGTGTAGTTTTAAAGGAAGGATTAATTGAATTTATTTTTGTAATTACAGGCTAGGACCTCCTTTATTTGCTGAAAAATTAATTTAAAAATTTGAAATTACTTTGTAATTATTATTTTTTTTGTTACTTTTCAATAAATGACCCAAATATTATATATATATTTTAGGTTTCACAAGTTGTAAAATTTGTTGGCTGTTGTTTGCCCAAACATCTATTATTATTATTTTTACTTGTGTATTCTCTTAATGACCCACCCAACCACGTCTGTCTCAAATTAATGAATATTTGTGTGTGTGTGTGAACTGCATCGATAAATTTCAATAATTTTTTTTTCGTTTGGCGAATCCACGGATTGGGATAATGAATAATATTTATAGTGAAACACGACGCTGACCACGTCTTATATTAATTATTAACTCAGCTGATTGGTCCACAGTGGGGGCCTCTAGGTGGCTAGTATTGCCGGGCAATATTGCTCAGCAATACTGATATGTTGCTGGAATTTTTTGGGGGGGCAATATTGCTTGGCCATGATTGCCCGACCACCACATATTGCCGTAAAAAAAGTTGCTCGTCTACAAGCCCCTTAACGATTCGGCGCAACACAACAAACCATACACGAATCAGGAAGAATATATCAAATTACACGCGACACACACACACACGCATCATCATGTGATACCGAACCACAATGGCCGCCGCCGTTTGGAATTCTGGGAGCTCGACCCCGGCCTGTTATATACAAAGGGTTTGGCGCTTGAAAATCCCAGAGATCTATAAGCAAATGGAAATTAATTCTGCCTGTTATGGCTTTTCATTTATGTTTTGTCAATCCAGCGAGTTTTATGTAGAAAGTTGTTGATACGCTGAGCGTAGTGGTGGAAGCTCTTTGTTTGTTCGCTCGCTCTCTCATCTTTGACCGCCATATTTGAATTTTCGCGTTACTCAGGTCACACATAATCTTCTGTTGCGTATCAAAAGGCCGTAGTTGAAATGGACATGTGATGTCGATGTCTACAGAATGGTAATTGTTTTAATTAACCTGACATATTTTATATGTGGGGAGAGGGGGGCTAAAAGTACAAGACATTTAATTTTTTTTTGGAAAAAAGGGAAGGAGAAGGGGCTAAAAGTACAAGACATTTAATTTTTTTTGGAAAAAAGGGAAGGAGAAGGGGCTAAAAGTACAAGATATTTAATTTTTTTTGGAAAAAAGGGGGAGAGGGGGCTAAAAGTACAAGACATTTAATTTTTTTTGGAATAAGGGAAGGAGAGGGGGTTAAAAGTACAAGACATTTAATATTTTTTTTTAGATATAACACCCTTTATTGGTCAAATGAAATAACAAAGGTCTTTTTTTCCACTTTGTACACATTTCTGCAATCAAAATTAACACTAACAATGATGTAACATGTTACATAAAACAATCTACTACTTACGGAATGCTAACAAAATTTCTTGTATAAATTTTATATGCTTAGTACACACTAAACTTTGAAAACAAAAATATTTCTCTTGGCGTATATAGCCAAAGTAACAGTAGCAGTTCAGCAAAAAAAAAGAAAGAAAAAGGAAAGAAAAATAAAATAAGTACATTTCAGAAGAAGTACTGCTTGCATTAAATTACTGGGATGCTTACAAATATAATTCTTTTTTCTTTTGTATATATATATAATATATTTATTTATTATCAATCAAACATATAAGTTATCCATATGATTTTCAACATGTACCTAAGGGTGCAAGCCACGTTTGGTTGTGTTATCTGGAATATTTACCGTCTGAATAATATTTATTTTAAGGTCAAAAGTTACAGAACATGGAGGCAATGAGATGAGAATAGCAAAATGACAAGTTTACAACAATAAATTCAAACAAATCTTGGAAGCTGTCCTGGAAGTTTAACAAAGTTGTAAACGCACTGCGGCCGTCGCATTAAACTGATTGAGACGTGGTCACACCCTCAGGTAAACATCAAACTAAGAACAGCGGCAGTTTCATAAACTACCGTAGTGTATACTTTCAGACTAAAATATTTTAACAATTTTGTACAAATGCTGAATGCAAAAGCAAGAACTGTACTATTTAGTATCAAAAATTAGTTATTGTTTTTCTTTATAATGTATATATATATGTATAATTCTAACCTATTATTTTTTGATACATTAAGCTTTAGTTCAAGAATTAGAGATATTTTATATGGCATTTAAGTACAGTACGTAAAATGGAAATATAAAATAATCAATCATAGGATACAATTTAGAACCAGATTCTTAAGCGCGGCATTTTAAAAGTTGCGACCAGAAAACGTAAGCATCGTCGATTTGCTGACTTCGCAAATTTTGAGTGGCACCGACAAAAATCTGCTGGTCCCGACAAAACTTTTCAATTTGCGACTATTAAAATACTTTTTGCAGCCTTCGGCCGGCATTTGACGAGTCGATAGGAAAATAGTAGTAGTAGTGAGGTACATATGATTCCCTGTTATCTCCATTCTACTTGACTGAAAAGAATTTCGCCTCTACTTGCTCTTTATTTCTGCAAATGAACGTTTTCACAAGCGTTACTATATATAAAAAAAAGAAGTTAACGAATAGAACACAAACGTTTCTGCTTCGGCTGGAATTACAACTTTCCCTTGTTTTACTCGAGTGTTGAAATGAATGTCGAATTTTGGGTTGCCGTTTGCACAAACGGCACAATATAGAAAGAAGCATAAAACTTTGTCGTATGTTAACAATTTACGATTTTTATGGAGTCAACTGTTTCCCACATAAACATTAAATTTACATTTACAGTACCAACACAAGTCTTTTATAACTGCAAAATTTAGAATATGGTTTTGGTCACAAAGTTCAATTACAAGTATTCACAAAGTCTTTTTTTTATTATTATTATTTTTTTTTTGCCGTGGGATAATTTATGCTAAGCTTTTGACGAGATGATTGATATTTCTCCTGATAAAATCAACGGCAAATAATAATGCCCGAAATATGCGGAAACGCTAGAAGCGACAAGCGTACAATACGTAAATTTTGAGATAAAAACAACACACACCACCACCGTGTGTGTGTCTGTCGTCAGGGAAAAGTTACAGTTGATATGCATCATATTTAAAAGGAACAGCTTTACATAATTTGATCCCACACTCTTTTTCAACAAATATTTATACTACTTTTACATCATTGTTCAAGAGGAACGGGGGGAAACATAAAATAATGAAGTCACATGTCTACGAGTACAGAATTGAAATATAATGAGGATCTTCAAAGTACAGGTCAGAGAGTTTTATGACCGCAACCTTTCAGAAAACATTTTCTTCTCTTAAAAGGAAAGGAGAAAAAAAAAATCAACATCACGTATCTGTTCGTAACAGAATTCAACCATACGTACTAATACTTACATTTAGTTTGATATAACTATTCAAAAGGAAATATAATTACTCTAAATATGATTGGACCAAGATTACAACTGTGTGAAGCGAGTACTCGTGTTTTTTTTTTCTATCTACCGTGAAGAGACATGACATTTACAAGGCACAGTCTGTAATCCTACTACTGTCATCAAAAGGCCCAGGGGAAGCTCATTTTTTACACCAGCTAGCTAGTGGGTGTAATTATTTGCTAACTTTCATCTCCCCTTTCTTCTTCTTCTTCTTCTTTTTTTAAAAGAGTCATCACAGAAATAATACTTCATCCACATTAGAAATTAAAATGTGGTAAATATGCAAAAGATGGATTTGGTTTTATTTATAAATAATGTTGTTGGTTTTTTTTTTGGTTGTTGTTGTTGCCCTACATTAAATAATATTGCATTGATAAAAAATGTTTTTTTATATAAAAATACACACAGATATGTACTATGTGCCAGGTACAACATTTAAATCTTTGTAATAGGTAAAAATGTTGTTACCGTTCTAGTAACCGAGGATGGGGGAGGGGGGCGGGGAAAGTCGACAGATTGAAAAATTAATTCACACATCAAACGACAATAAAATGACGAAAAACGCTGTAATTTCCATTTTAAAATTTTGACAGCGTTGAGAAAGAGACACCGAAGGAGTAAAATGGTTATAATTTTCATTTTCCGTACTTTGCGTATTTAACGCAGAATTTTTGGAACCTTGGACGCGGGTTGGAAATTTTTGTGATTGAACGTACCGTTGGGGTTCTTTCGTCTTACAAAAGAGGCTGCGCTGAAACCCAACCCCCGCCCCCCTAGTTGTGAGAACTTTCTGAAGTTAATTAGCAAATATGATATGACGTGAACATTTCAAAAAGTCCGGAATCTCAGAAGAGAGGTGAAGTAAAGGCGGGGGGGGGGGGAGGGGGAAGGAAAGGTAGAGAGTGTCACCTGATGGCAGCGACTCCCGCAAAGTGGCGACACGTATAAATTAATTTGCTCGTAAAAGACGTGAAACACTGAAACATTGAATTACACCGAGGAAGAGTTGTGGGTGGATATACCTTGGCAAATAGTAATCGTGATGTATAATTTCTGTGTAGCAATTACGTAACTTTTCAAGCTTCCGACCAACATATATATATATATGCAAATTTGAAGAACGTTCTAAAACGGTAATAAGTATTCATATCAAACATTAACTCCCTATGTATTAAATTACGGATTCACGTTTCTGAACAACTTGAATAAAAATTTATATAATTATTTTCATAATTAGAACATCGTTAATCTCTGAGCGTTACAGCGGGGGGGAAAAAGAGTAGGTGCGCATTCACCAAGCGATTTAAATACTCTCTCTCTCTCTCTCTCTCAAGTGCCGACAACGCGAATCAACGTTCTCGTGGAAACGGTTTAGCAGCAGAATAGGCCGCGACACCCTGTCTGTCCTTAAACAACATATATACGGTTCTGCAGTGGAATAGGAATCTCTCTCTATTTTTTTTTTATCACTTGCGTAGCTTTCATACTGTAGGCGCTTGTAAATTTTTCTACACCCTTCAGTGAAAACAGTTCACCAGACCATGGCAAGCTCAAAAGCGTACTTCGGCTCTCTCTCAATCCTGCTCGTTATAAAATTTTTTTTTTCCTTCCCCAGTTTTCCAACTGGAACTGTGCCTTCACACGGGAGAGCCTGAAAGACTGGAATATTACAAATTATAAATCAGGTTTCCCTCATTTCTACTGCATTTCTCTACGCGTTGTCTACGTTTCTGCCGCGTGAAATGGATAGCGGCAGGCTAATAATAATGATGCAAAAAAATAATTAGACTTGAAGTTATTTCTTATTATTTGACTGCTCAAAATTTTTTTTTCTGTTTCACCCTAACTCTATTAAATTATCAGTCAAATCCTTTGATTTTTTATATATGTATATGTATATATATAAACTTTTATCTATTATGTTTTGGAAAAAAAGAGTACGCTTTCCATACAGCACTTGCTAACTGTGCTATAAAAATAAAATTATTTTTCTGTTGGTATTATTAAAATTTATTGTAGTTAATAGACTGTAACTTCCTACACCCTAATGATTGAATTGTTATGATTCTATTAAGTGCACAACATGAATGAAAGAGAGACTAATTTACAAGACACTTTACTTCAGGGGTTCACAGAAATGTTGTGATCTGTAACCTTCCACATATTTTCCCCCCTGAACAGAAACACGGCGACAGTTTCAAGAAATGAATTTATGGGGCGAGTTTTTTTTTTTAAAAAAATAATAAATTAAATTTGACATATTTAGGTTTAATTATAAGCATACAATGGGAGAACAGACTTGTGGTAGAAAAATTGCATTAATTACATTGATTAACCAAAAAATTTTTTTTAAATGAAAATATTCCGATATCATACTCACGCACGAGGCTTTGTGACGTAACTAGGAAAGCTTCCACCGTCGACTAGATCGCCTGCGTGCGGTTTTTTCCCCATCAGCCGATATATCTGTGCGGGATGAAGGCGAGATTACAGATCGACAACGTTTCTGTTACTTGTGAAATTCCATCTTGAGCATATTACCAACCGTGTGTGCAGAATACATGAAATAGAATTTCTTTGGCTGGAGTACCGTTGTTGGTTTGCAATTGTTGGTATAACGTTACTCACTAAAATAGTTGTGTAATTTTAGTCGGATCTGTTTGTTTCCTTAATTAAGCTGGCTTTTTTGGTTTTTTCCTAGGACCCCAATTTTTAAAACGTGTGTGTGTGTGTCTGTGTGTGTCCACCATCAACGAATACCATGGTAACATTCCTCAAAATATCACACCATTTAATTGTAAGCTTGATAAAACACCATTGGTGTTTTTCTTTTCTTTTCTCTTCTCTTCTATATTTTTTTTTATTATCATTATGATTGAATACGAAAGACGTTAGAAATGCTGGTTGAATGTTTCTCAGATGTTGGTTGGACCCTGCATCTCGCTTCCTCCAGCGGAGCTCTCAGTCGTCCGGTTCTGACCAGTCGATTCTAGCCCAATCCGGAAGCTCTGTTTCGTAAGACCAACCTGGTCCCTGGAAGACAAAGGGCAATGCTCAGAATAACATTGTAGAGATATACATATATATGCGGGGGGAACACTTGCAAATCTGTCAAAGAGGTATACAAATGAGACCTAATATGAATCTACCCCTCTCGTTTTACCTTGAAACTATGAAGCATCGCTAAGTGGGAAATCTTACTGTAAGAAAAACAGTGTACAGGAGGATGGAACGTCAAATAGAACGTGAGTCAGGAGAAGATCACTTTTGGCTTTCAACTACAGCAGCAGAGATTGTTGCAGCAAGTGAAGCAACAAGAGAAATAATCTGGCTGAAGCGACTACTGCGCAGTATTGCTGACTTTGAAGGTATTCCAGTGCTATGGGTGGATAATGAAGCAGTAATCAAGATAGCACAGAATCCACAGTATCATAAGAGAACTAAGCACATCAAAATACAACATTTCTTTGTGAGAGAAAAGGTATGTGATGGGGACATAATAGTCAGCAAGGTCAACACTGAGGATCAACTGGCAGATGGACTCACTAAAGCTCTTCTAGGTCCACAACTGAAGAAACTGTGTATGGGAATGGGTCTTAGTGGTCATTCTGAGCTTGACAATTAACACAAAAAGGGAAGGTGTTGTGTTTATAGTGTTTTGCTGTTAATTTGTCAAAACATTTGATAGAAGATAGTTTTTTGTTTTTGCATAATAATCTTTGCATGTTACAATGACGATGTAACACAAAGTAATAAAATCTAACAGAAGAATGTAGAGGGACAAGAGAAGCAAATTTGACTTTTGCAGCTAATTTCAGAAGACGGGATGAGAAAAAAAAAAAACAGGCCTACGATCATTGGCATTTGAAGATTTAGGAAAAAAAAGTCATTGATTAAGTAAAACTGGAACACACTATTAAGGATTTTGAAGAACACAGGAATAAAAATATCGAGGAAGAAGGCATAATGGATAACCTCTACAGAAGGCAGGCAGCAGTAATTTGAATAGAAGGGCAAGAAAAGAAAGCAGAAATCAAGGAAGGGAGTAAGACAAGGATGATGCAGTAGTCTCTCAACCCATGCCGTTTGACTTTATATATATTTTATTATATTATATTCTATATATATAGAACAGGCGATAAAGAAAGTTAAAACGGAATATGGGAAAGGAATCACACTGCAAGGAGAAGAAATAAAATCCCTACGGTGTTGTAATATTAGGGGGGCTGGGAAAACAATAAATGGTATGAACGGTGTCACGGAGAAAGAGTTCAATATGAGGAATTATAATACAGGGGAAACCAAGGTAGTGGAGTGTAGCATGGGAAACAAAGGAATAACAAAGGCTGTTAGATTGGGGAAAGGGATAATTTGAAGGAAGTTAAGGAATTATGCTACTTGGGAAGCGTAATAACTAGGGATGGTAGAAACACACACACAAAGAGTAGGATAAGCAAAGGCGAGGAAGGCTGTTGGGAAAAAGAGGTATTTACTTACGGGTGTGAATATTACGAAATCCTTGCTAAAAATGTTCGTGTGGAGCGTGGCATTATATGGGTGCAAAACGTGGACAATAGAAGGTGAAAGTAGGAAAATAATACAAGTCTTTGAACTAACGAGGAAGTTCGAAACAGAATAGTGGAAGAGAAGACAATATGGAGCATGTTGAAGGGATCAATTAATAGGCCATGTTTTAAGACATGATGGTCTTGTAAAATTAGTCTTAGAAAAAAGTTAACAGAAGAGGGAGGCCAAGGATGGAATATGCTAACCATATTAGGGGGGCAGGGGAGGGGGGTTTGCTATTTAGAAACTGAAAAGGCTTGCAAACGATAGATTACCATGGGAGGTTGGGTTGCATCGGGCCGGTCTTTGGACTGAATGCCATAAGAAACAACACATCCATTGTGGAGCATCACATTACCAGTCTCTATGTTAATTGCAATGGTGTTAGATTTAATGAGGAAGTTCGAAACAGAATAGAGCGAACAATATGGGGAACATTGACCAAGAGAAGGGGATAGATTAATAGGCCACATTTTGAAAGGTGAGGGTTTTGTATAATTAGCATTAGAGGGTAAGAACAGAAGAGGGAGGCCGCGGATGGAATATGCTAACCATATTAGGGAGGATGTGGGACGTGGAAATGATAAGGCTTGCACAGACCCAACGTTAGGGCTGAATCTAACAATAAGGGATTGCTTGCCAGGGAATTTGTGTGGAGAGGGAGCGAGCGAGGAGCAGCACGAGTGACGCACCTTGTATTTCCAGGCGTGCAAGTACATGACGAGGTCCCTGGGTTTGGGATCCCTGTAACGTACTTTGCACTCGTAACAGTGAGGATCGGTAGTCATCTTGTCCATGTTGAAGGCGAGATCCGGAGCTTCGTGCCCCGTCTGAGTGGCAACTGTCACTTTGGTCCTATTGTCAACGGTACTCGTTTGTGGCACGAAAGGTTCCTGTTTAATCACTGGCACAATATCATTTTCACACGATTCGTCGCAAGGCGAAGCTTCCCTGCTCACGTCGCCGTCTTCGTCGCAAGGGATTCCGGTCAAACCTGAAATAATAATCGGTAAAGAAACATGAAAACCCCCCCACCTCCCCAAAATGCTATCTTAAATGAAAATGTCGACAAGAGAAAATAGGAAAAATTTAACCATTATAAAACTCCTGTAAGAGGCAATTATACTTTTCTCTTTTTATTTTGCATTTAGTTTCAAAGATATTTAATTATAGATTAGGCGGGGAAGTAATTCAATTCAAAGGGCAATGATCTATTCTGCACAAAAAAAGGATAAACTATTTACACATAACTTTCAAGCAAATAATTTTATTCAAAGGATGTAGAAAATGCTTGGATTGAAGCTCAAGAAGGAGCATACGGCTAGTTTAGGAGAAAGACAAGAATGGAAAAAAAATTTTGACCAGACCAGGGACTCGAGTCCCAGACTTTCCCCGTTTTACAGGGGGCGGGCGCTCTGCCACTGAGCTGATCCGAGTCCATGTCCAAGGACCGGTTCAACATACATCCCTCCATTCCCGTAAACCTGAGCCAGGCCCTCTCCCTCCTTCTACAATTTACTGACCACATTCAAATCAATTCCTCAAGGAATCATTTTTTTACAAATTATTCGTTTAAAGACTGATAGATAAATTAATAGTGATGACAATTTTTTCCCTTGTTTTTATCAGCCACGTGATAAAAATCTACATCATTTTGGGCTTCCAAAATTTTATTGGGAGCTTTCGGCAATTGCCATAATCATGGAAAATTATCATCATCATCACACGCTAATTTTATTCATATAGAGCCCACAGCATTAAAACTTTTGCCTATGTGTAATCTCTCCACCCTGAATAACCCCAATAATAAATCAGTTTTTTTTGTTTATCAAAATTTTAAAAATCCAAAGTTGTGTATTTTTTTGTTGGACGTTTTTTATAAAAAAAATAGTATTTTTGCAGAAATTATTCACCACAATATCCCCTTTCTTTCAGGGGGAACAAACACACTTCAAAGGGCAATGATTTATTTAGATTAGGAGGAAAATTTATCGCGTATCTCTTGCCGCTGCTGGGCTTAGGCTCGATTGTAGATTATCGAATAAATACTTCATTAAAGAATGAAGGTTTTCCCGGCGTACATTCTGAATAAACAATTCTTGGGTTTCCACCCGGGTTAAATGTGGCTTAAATACTTCATATTGAATTTACTTAATTTAAAATGTTTTATATCTTCACACCATTGAATCGACACATTTGTATACCGTACCTTATTGAGACCCCAAATAAGATAAGCGAGGGTTTACCTTTACTGCTGAGGCTGTCGTCCAAGACGTCCTTCATGGGTTTGAACATGCTCAGCTCGGAATCCCCGTCCATTCCCAGCCAGTTCTCCGCGTTGTGAATGTTAATCAGGTCTTGAATCAACTCTTCGTCAGATTTGCCAATGATTCCTCCCCTGCCCTTCTCCGGGCCAAACACGGTGTGGTTGTACAGCGGGTCGTTGACGACAGGGTAGCCTGTGTGGGGGGAGAAGGAGCGACGCGAGACTTAGTATAAGTATAAAATCATATTCCATAGATCCTATAGAGAAGCACAAGCTTCAAGGATGTTGTGGAACACGAGTCAGAGATTTTACACAGTTAGGTTGCTTTATTAATATTAAAATATACTGTAACTATTCATTAATATATATATATATATATATATATATATATATATATAACTTTACCCTGAATACATAAAAAAACACTATGGTTTCTAAAAAATTATTATATACAATGTTGAGGAATTTTTTTATTATATATATATATATATATATATAAAATTGATAAATATTTTTACATCCTATACTAAAAAAATTAGTGTTCGAATAATGTTCTTTCATAATTATAAATATCTACTGTATGATACATTCAGCTCCATAAATTCTTCAACAGAGTAGGAGGAGTGGCCTTAGTAAGAAGTTAGTTCATATTTGAACTTGTTTGGATTCGCTTTTAATTGTTTAACGGAGGTGGAAAGTTTTATTAAATACGCTAACAGCATACAGTTATATCCGAAATGCGACAGCGGCCCGCCTTACCCAGGTACTGTAGATGTACTCGGATCTGGTGCATCCTCCCCGTGTGCGGCTTGCACGAAATCACACTCGTCTTCCCGTTGAAGCCCAGCTTCTGAAACGTTGTCGTGCAGTGTTTACCTTTGGGAGACACCTTGCAGACCCCTATCTTGTAGCTCACCACTTCTATGGGCTCTTCACATTCCACAATTTCGCTGAAAACAGAAAGAAAGGCAGGGCAGGGCAAACCCTGGGGTCACACTCAAGCACAAAGGCACGTTGTTTATATATATATATATTTACAATAATAATAGAAAATAAATTTCTTACAACTAAATGAGGGTCACTTCAAATGGGCCTTCTCAAAAAGCAGAATAACTAAGACAATAGTCCTACTCGGGACTGGCAGTAATGTACCAGGAAATCGGCGACAGGTTACAAACAAGAGGTATTTACTGCGTCGTCGTCGTCTCAGCTCGCCTGGAACATCCAGCAGCTGCTGCTTCCCCCTCGTTGCCCCGGACTGGATCACGCCTTACTTACTGCCATTGTCGCTGTCGTCCGTCATCTCAGGACGATTTCCATTCTTCAACTGTGCGATCATAACCACCACGTCCTTAGTCGTCAAACAATCATCTCCTTAGAGTCCCAAAAAAAATTTGTTTCTGCTTTTGGCCCCCATTCACCGATGATTTTTTTGGAGGGGGGGGAACACCAACCTCCTTAGCCTAATTTCATGGGATGTGGGTGGGGGGGGGAAACCCTATCAGCGCCGCTGTGTCTGACTTTTATTACCGCTGTCTGTAACCCTCGCCTTTGATTCCGTACTGCCAAATTCCAAGTAGATGTGTTTAAGCGTTACAACAAACAGTCGGAGGATTCCTTCCCAATTAAGGGAAGGATCCTGACTGCTTTTTTTTGTTTTTAATTTTTAAGTAAACATCCAAATTTTTGAGCAGGACAACTTGTGTGTGTGTGTGTGTGGACCATCCAGTACAAATTTTTGACAGCTTAAGACTACAGAAACACGTTGATGCGTACCTCGGGAAGTCCCCCTCCACTCTGCATATGTACTCCTTCTGCACCTGCCTGTTCCGTATCTGGTGTTCCATCGAGCGAGCTTTCTTGGGGGTGCGGCCAAAGAGCAGCAGGCCGGAAGTGAGGCGGTCGAGCCGGTGGATCGTGCGCAAGTTCTTGAGGTTATACTCCTTGGCCAGGATGAAGACGACCGTGTTGTGGCGGTATCGACCGCACGGGTGCACCTGAGGGCGGGCGTTGGACCACTTGTACTTTACATTTGAGAGGTACTCCGACACGAATTTAATTGAAAACAGTACAGTATTTAATGAGACGTGTAAAAAAGCTGACTGAAATATTTTTGATAAACTTATACTTTAGTGAAACGTGAACACAGCTTGCTATACAAAAGAAACAAACGGTCAAAAATTCTTGAAATTAATAACTGTGCACTGAATTTGAAAGTAAATAATGCATCGAGTGAGGAATGTGACTGTGATTTATTTATATATATATAAATGAAATGCAAATAAAAAATAAAAGATGTTAGAAAGGTATTAAAAAATCTAACCACTTTCAAATCCTGATAGTTTATATACTGTACTGAAAGAAAATAAAAAAAGTTACTCATTTTTTACTGTTGCTGTAGATCCAAGCTATTATTAGCATTCTATTTACAAATTAACATATCTTACTGTGAATTGTATAGAGTGAGTAGTAGGGAAGAAGCAACGTGAATGAAGCCTGGGGATTTTTGGTGGGGGCGGGAACTGGCCAAAATACTCACCGGCAAGGAACACGGCTTATCCAGCACCACAATTTCTTCGTCTACATGAATTAGCTTGATGGGTTTTGCTAGTACTGGGGTCTCATGTCTGCAATACAACCACAGCTCAGTCCCTGACATGGTTCTGCTGGACCCCCTCAGCACAAGAAAACATTGCCTACACACCTGGCAGACATGCTCAAAACCACCATGCATTTCACGTGACTCCATTAAAAGACATGTATGTTACAAGGTAAGGTGTTGAAAATGCAGCCTTCGACCTCCTCCTCCTTCGACTCCATTACCTGGCACGACAGTAGAGATCGGGTGAAACGTGTAATGAACCATTTCAAATAACTTTTTTGAGGAACCCTCGTTCTTACATTACTTTCACTTTATCTCTCATACCTCTATGGCTTCGTGACGGAAAAGTTATTTTACCCCCCCGCTGATATCATTGTCGTACAAAGTTTTTCCTCCTCGGGCTTCCAACCGGGTGAAAACACAGTGTTGTAGTTCCACGACGTTTGGGCAGAAGATGGTAGCAACGGCAGCAATGCTGAAACGTCATGGAACTACACTGTGTTTTCACCCGGTTGGAAGCCCGAGGAAAAACTTTGTACATTACTTACACGCGGGTAAGCCTTCACTCGATCAATGTCATTGTTAGCCACTCAGCGTGGCTTCAGTTGCACTGGAGGAATGCTTTAACCGTAACGAGTTTCGCATGAATTACGGGTTGTAAAAGTGGGTTCCGGTGCTGCGTTGTGTGGCAGAATTTTTCACATGGCCCAGCTGATGGCGCGTCGGTCTCCAGACAGGACCTCGCGTTCCACAGCCAGTTGAGCGCTGCTCCCCCCCTTTCGCTTACCGATGGCCGGTCTGGTGAGAAACGCCATGGTGCATATCACGTGACATGAAAACAATTATTTATATGCAAATAATATCGCATGAACACACTCCCGTCAGCACGCACAAAGATTGCAAATCATAAATATATAGGGGCACCACAACCATTAAACATTATTTCACTGTGTTTAGCAGCACACCATGTCGCTAAGTAAACTAATTAACCCCCCAACACCCTTTCCCCTTTGAGGAGAACGCACATCAGCAATCCTGAAAACATCCGTCAAGTTAATCACAGAATACTGGATGGGAATGGGTATAAAAATTTGCCATTTAGTTTTGGAACTTACAGGCACTTGGAGCAGAACATTCACAAATAAATAAATAAAAACAACACAAAACATTTTGTTTCCCTTTTCTAACGAAGAAAAAAAAAATGAACACAGAGAATTTATAGTGACTTGACAATAGATAAACGAATCAGCCTCGAGTAAGAAAAAAAAAATTAATAAAGTAACCGACAAGAAAAAATGCGCAAATGTAGGAGCAACATTAAATTTTTGTAATATTTTAATTTTTAAAAAAATGCATTACGTGACAATGGAGATCGTTGTGCGGAAAGTGAATGGCAGCGGTGATCGTATCATAAACAACAACTCAGGTTGCCTCAACTTGTTCATGCTTTTACGCTATTGAAGTCTTAGTTCTGCTCATCATTCAGTTCTAATTTTTGAAAAATTAAATTTTGTGAACCAGCCGGAATCATAAATATCTTCCCAACAACTACACGATTTCCAGAAGATTAAATAAGCCGTTGTCAACCCTAATGGGAAACTTGTGTTCCTTGCGACATCAACCAACTAACTTCAACTGTGGGCCAGAATTCTACATCAGTAACGACGCCAGCGGCCCTTAACCAAACTAATAAAGGGCTGCACTTTCAACACGCACACACACAAACAAAGTATTTTTTTTCTTCCAATTCTATTTAGCTCTTCGTTACACACAAACACAAAAAAAAATAATAATACGAAAGATTTTCTCTCTCTTTTAGTGATCACGAGTCACGACTGCACCACAAAAAAAAAAAAGAAGCAGCAGCAGAAGCAGCTTGAAAACATCAAGTGAAATTACAAAGTCCTTAGTCTGCTTTGCAGGTTTTGAGCATGTCCTGAGATGTACCTTTATAAACCACAATACACGTCCACCATAAAAAATATATGACCAACATTCCATAGTCACTTTGTCTCATTGTGTACTAACTGCTGATAATTTTTTTTTTAATAAAAGTTATCAGCATAGAAAATGAACAATAAGAAGCTAAAAAGTAGGAGATAGAGAGGAAATTTAAATATATTTATTTTTTTCCGGAGCATTTGCATCACACTTTTTTCAATATGTGCAACTTTTACGTTTTTGCAGGTACCGAGACGTGGTGGTGACCCAAACGTCGTCGACTTCTTTCGTCGACACACTCCCGGGTGGATGCAAACGCCTCGAGAAAAAAAAGAAAGAAAGAGAGAAGGAGAGGAGGTGAGATGATATCGAGAGGCAGTCTCGTTGCCACTTACGGGGATGGAGGCGGGTTTGTTAACAACCACTACGTCCTCGTCCATGTGAACTATGGTGATAGGGTCGGAGGTAACGGGTACTTCATGCCTGAAACAAATCAATAACGCAATACAGTGCTCACACACTCTTGAGTGCAGAATAAGTTCAACAACACATGTTGAAGATACATCACATAGGGGGGACTTCTAAAAGTTCTTGGCCTGACAAATAAAAAACACGATTCAAAAAATAATAATTAAATTCAAATTAACACACTTCACCCAACGACTTTCCAATCCAACCCTGCCAAATGAGCATGCGTCTCAGCTTCGACTTCATCATTTGATGTGAATTTTCGTCAAGCAAGCCATTTTCTTTTTTCAAATTTGGGAACAGGAAGTAATCGCTGGGTGCCAAAAATTTGGTGAAAGATGCGGAAGCATTTTGAAGCGAAGTTCGTGAAGATTTGCAGCAGCAGCAGCAACAGTGCGAGATGTGTGTGAAGGTCCTTATTATCGTGATGATCTTTGCAAGATGTGGGCGTTTATCCTGATTGGCGTCTTTTAGTTGGTCCAGAAGTAAAGCGTAGTTTTGTCCTTCTGGAGGTAGTCTACGAGTACGAGTACTTTCCCTCCAGACGGAATTTGTTTCGCTTTCTTCAGTGCTCTTTCACCTGTTTGCACTGTCCCTTTTTCTCTCTCTCTGGCATATTATGATGATGAGTCCACGTTTCATCTGCTGAAACTCACCGGGATTGCATTTAAACAACTCGAAAACACTGTTTAGAAATGTTCATTCAAACACATCTTTGGTCGATAGTTAACAAACGCTTTGACACCTCCCCCCCCCCAAAAACTTGGAAACTTGGTGTGAAATGTAGTGCATGCGGCCAGTCGAGATCTTTGCTCAGGTACCTTCAATCGGCAATCACCGAGTTCGGCATTGTGAATTTTTGATGGATGACGTTCGGTGGATGAACGGCTACGTTTAAAAAATTCTGCTGACCATTGTTTGAATGTTGAAGGAGATGAATCTTCCAGTGTAGAACCTAACTCATTTTTGATGTCCGTTGGGGTTAAACCTTTCGAAAAACGAAGTACTTTATCACTGCTCGTAATTCAATTTCCTCCAATTTTTGTACACCACAACAACTGACGCCCTTCGCAACTTTACGACAACGCAGGAAGGAAAAACAAATGGACGTACGTGTAGTAACGAGTCAAACAAACAAACAAACAAAAAAAAACTGACACACAGAACATTTGCGATCCTCACAGGCCGAGGACTTTTAGAACTCCCCTCATGTCGTCTCTCATAAATATTAATAGGAATTGAAAAAATAAATAAAGAAAAAAACCAACTCCATTCACATGAGAAATAATTGTTTTGAGGGGTGTTGTTTCTCATATTTGTTGTTAAAACAATGAAAAGTAAAAGATACGGATGTACAATTAATAGAGAATTTTGAGAAATCAGGCAAGAGAGATTTTTAAACTTAAAAAGGAAAACAATGTCAGATCATATAAATATATATAGAGAAAAAAAACAACCAAGTTTACATTACCTTTGTGGTTAGTATTTTAATAATAACACCACACAATTGCTTTTTTACCTTCAACATGTAATTTCATTCGTGCCGTATGGTCAAGTGGAATAAGCAGCTTAGTGAATAACAATCAAAAAAAAAAAACCAAACCAACAACTTACTACAGGGACTAGACAGCTAATTGCAAATGTCTTTAGTGTAGTTATAAATCATCTGTTTAGGTAAACAAAACAAAAAAAACCAACAAATAGCAGGATTATATATATAAAAAAAATAACGTTATGCCCCAGAGAATTCTTTACTACGTTTATCGACATACTTTTTTGTTTCTTATTTAAAAATGATTACAGAACGAAACAATGACTATGTCAGTGAACGTTAGTGCAAATGAACACTTAATTTTTTTTAAAAAAAACTGGTTAGTTAACAACGATTTCTCTCCAAACATGTGAGTAAATAGCCTAAACTAGGCGTTAGTTGGCAATCAAAACAACTACTATATATATATATAAACACATGCAACTATCATATGCAAAAAAAAAGTGGGGGGAGGTTTCAAATGCCCGTTATGCAGGATTCCTTTCACATGTGGTTATTGTGCTTAACCCCCTCCCCTTTTTGAGGTAGTTGTGATTTGTAGAACAGCTAAGTGAAACGTGTGAATGAAAAAAAAAAAAATTTGGATAGATAATAATATATTTTTTTTTTGGCAAAACACAAAGTGGCTATGGCAATATCAACAAACAAACAAACAAACATGTATATTAAAAAAATTTCATAACAAAGCAGCATGAGTTTCCACGCGTCATGTACTTGGAGAGAAAAAAAAAGGAAATAATTTGTTCAAAAGTGTCCACATTTTTTTAAACAAACAGTTCAGTGGTATATTTTCAGATGTAACTGTAACGATGTGCCAAATTTACAATTACTTTAATTGAAACCTTAACAAAATGAGGGAACGTGCACAAAGAACTGCTTGGAGTTAAAGGGGTAACCGTGCGATATCGCCAAAATGAATAATTTTGGCACGACAGACATTAGCCGGTGACAGGACCAGATTTAGACTTGACGAGGGCCCCCTTGAGGTAATTTTTGGAAATATGGGGTGCTTTATGAAGCCATCTATCCATCGACACACACACACACACAGATTGCGTGCGTCGGCGGCGACCGTTGCAATTATTGGGATACCATAAGAGTTGAACTAGATAAAGTGGTGAAAATTGAAACGGATCGTACACACACACACACCTAGGAAGGGAAATGAAAGCCATATTGTAAGAGGGAGAGAGGGGAGGAGGTCACTCGACTGGAACCTGCAGGGTGAAAGGAAGAGAGGGAGGCCCAAACAAACACGGTAAAGTACTTTTGTACCCATCCCCCCCCTCCCCCCCGCCCACCTCTCCCTATGTTAAGGACGCAGGGGATGGCTCTCAAGTTACAGCTTGTACAGATTACACATAAATATGACCCCAATCAGTGACACAGAATTTAAATTACTTGATTCTTTACAACAGAGAAAGGGTTGCTCAAGTTTAGACAAAACTTCCCCCCACCCCCCCGGGGTTTTATAAGACAGGAGGCGCACAGGGTAAATAAAGGTTATGAATGGGCCAAGAAAAAACACTTTGACGACGAGTTTATGAACTATATAAATTAATATTTTATGTACAAAATATATAAATTTATAAAAAAAAATATATAATAATCTATGTATGGGTGGGGGTGGGGGTGTGGGGGGGAGGGAATACAACAACCTAAATTCTACACTTCTGTATCCCTGAAACAACCCTTTATATTTCAAACTAAATGGTTAATTTATATATATATATATAAAACCACCTAACGCATTTTAACAGAGAAGAAGTGTATTCTGATGTGACGTGCAGTGTTACAAGTGAAATTAATAACTCTTGTTTAATTATAGATTCCAAGTTTTCTTGCCTCATGAAATATTTTGCAGTTAAGTTAATTATTGTATATATCATTAATGTTTATGACTGTCAGTATTTGCTATATTTATGTATATATATATCTATATCTCATGTTTTTTTTATATCAATTTGACTTGTCCTATTTCCTCATCTGAGGACCAACGGAACTGATAAATCTATCTAACGGTGTTCATTTTTTTGACTCTCAGTCCCTGTTCGGAGAATGGAGTAGACATCAATAAATCTGAAATTACCGTTTAAATCGACGAGTGGGGAGGAAAGGTCGTTGGGACAGCGGACAGAGAGAGACAAAGAATGGAGGTGGGTGGAAAAATTAAATAATAAAAGATATATATAATAATAATAATAATTTAATAAAGAACGACAAGTTCTGTGGTGTATGTGTTTGGTGGGGGAGGGGGAGGGGGGAGATAGGGGGACGGACTGACTCCCAAAAATTAGAAGCGCACACTTTTGAACAAACATACTTAAATATTACATTTGAAAACTCGTTAATTTTTTTTTAAGTCTAACAAATGCTGCCTTGTGTTAGCAAATACAAAGTTATATTTCTCAAAAAAAGAAATTTTTTTTTACTTTACTGGAAAATTTATGTACATTTATACAATCATCTTCAAGGATGTATACTTTTTTTTAATTTTTTTAAAAAAATATTAAAGTTAAATACTTAATTCATGAAAGTTGTAGCTGTTTTTTTTTTTAAAAAAGGAAAGAGAGAGAGAACTTACTGCATTTTTCCCTCTCTTTCAAGATTACACAGGCAGTGAAAACAACTTTCTTTTTCTTCTTCTTCAAAAGAAAAAAAAAGAGGAACAAATATAGCAGAACAGCACATAAGCTTTACAAGTATACCATTTGCATTAAGTAGGCAAACGAAAGTACATACTCTCTAATTCAGCATGAATTAATATCTTTTTTTAGAGCCTGAATTATTATTTTCAGCAAAAAAGGGTTTTTTGATTTTTTTTTCAAAGCATCATCTATTTATTTCTCTGAATTCAATTAAATCGGGTAAATACCTGTGGACCACATTGGCTAGGAGGTCATTGTGTTTGAGCCTGTAATCAATGTCCACCTTCTCGTAGTTGACCGTCAGAGTTCCTGCACAGATGCATCGCTCCTGTGGGGAGACACACACACACACACTATTATTATTTGGAAAGTTTCAACAATTTTTTTTATTAACAGTTTTTCCTACACTGCAAAAATTCCTTGTAAGCTCTTTGCCCAAAAAAGGTAGGCGAGAATAATCAAATTATAAATTAACATTTAAAAAAAATTTTCCTCCTCTAAAAAAAAGAAGAAGAGAGACAATTTCTTGTATTAGTTTAGATAATACACTTGGAGAACAATAGAGATTTGGAAAAAAAATAGGCCAAAATCAAAATGAGTTTTGTTAATGTTAGAACTCTGTCCAAAAAAAACCCTGACATTTCTGAATTTAATGTAGTTCTGAAGTAAATGGAATTCAGGCAATGTTGTCAAATAATAATACTTGATAGGGCACGGTTTTAAGCCTTTTTTCTTTTCTTTTGACACACTGCAAAAATTCCTTTGTAAGCTCTTTGCCCAAAAAAGGCTAAGCGAGAATAATCAACATGTTTAGCCTATATATTAACATTTTGAAAATTCTTACCTCCTCTAAAAAGGAAGAGAGACAATTTCTTGTATTAGTTTAATATATATATATATATTTTATATTTATATTCCTAAAAATGACCACTCGTTCAAAATTATAGAAAAAGGGCAACAACGTACAGACGTAGGAAAATTTTCATTTGTAAATAGGTCATAATAGGCGATTGTAATTCCTTGCCTTGCCTCCTGCAGGAAACGCTCAGGACTTTTCCCCGGGGGCAGAGTAAAGCAGTTTTAGGAATAGGCTAAGGAAACTTAAGTGAGTAGTTTTATTTTTTTTTAGAATCAGTGAAGTGATTGTTTGTTGTGTGGCTCCTTTGTTTTTTCTTTTTCCAGATTAAAAAAAAAAAACTACACTTCAAAATTTTGTCCTTAGTGTAAAATTTTCGTAATTGTATTTTTCTTTGTATATAGCTGCTACAGCCACAGCCTCAGGGCAAATAGCAGCTAAGTAAGTAATAATAATAGTAATAAATATATATACAATGCATTTGTATTAAATAATTTTAGTTGTAAATAAATTACTTTTATTAAAATGATGATGATGACAAAATTGGCTTTTTCCAGTCATCCACGTGGCATTGTGTATGGACAAGAGAGAGACAGACAGACAGACTTACATATTCCTCGGCCGGGTGTGCCCGGAACTCTCGGGCGAAGACGTCCAGTATCTTCTCCCCGACCCAGCGTCCCTTGGTGAAAGTTGTAAAGGTGAAGTAGTAGGGGTAGACTTTCCGAAGACCTGAAACGGCAAGTTTAAAAAGTTAAATTACTTTCAAATATACTTTAATGAGGTCATCGAGGAGGGGGAAGGGGAGGGGGGAAAGGGTAAGTAAGTTCTAACGACTTGAGACGAGAGAACGAGAGAGAGAGAGAGAGAGAGAAAGAGAAAGAGTAAAAGAGAGAAAGAGAATAAGAGAGAAAGAGAATAAGAGAGAAAGAGAAGAAGAGAGAAAGAGAAGAAGAGAGAAAGAGAAGAAGAGAGAAAGAGAAGAAGAGAGAAAGAGAAAAAAGAGAGAGAAAGAGAAGAAGAGAGAAAGAGAAGAAGAGAGAAAGAGAAAAAGAAAGAGAGAAAGAGAAAAAGAGGGTGGGGGACGGGCACAGCACTGAATTACTTCCTTCATATATCGTGGCGTCAGGCGGAATCGGAAGGAGACTTGGAATCGTACAGTAAATGTCACGAACGTGGTCCTGGATGACGAGCACAACGCTTGGGATCAATAGGTGACGGGAAGTGTTAAGTATGGGAGACTGAAGGCTGTTCAGATTGGGGGGAAAGGGATATTTTGAATGGAGTTAAGGAATTCCGATAACTAGAGTAGGGAAGGCACAAGGCAGGCAGAGGGGGTGGGGGGGGGGAGAGGAATTTACTTACGGCTAAAATAAAAATGTTGGTATGGAGGAGCGTGGCGTTATATGTGGGGTGCGACGGAAGGAGTTGCGGAAAAGAGAAAAGGAATATATAGGAGAATGAGAAAGGTGGATAGGGTAAGCAACCGAGGAAATATGGTGCTATAGGAAAATGAGATGATGAGGTGGATAGGGTAACTATCCTGAAGAAATGTGGTGTTATAGGAGAATGAGATGATGAGGTGGATAGGGTAATCAACCGAGGAAGTTGTAAAGAGAATAGGGGGAAGAGAGAAGGATATAGAGGACTTTGAAGGGATAGATTAACAGGGCCACGTGGGAATCTTGTAGTATTAGAGGGTAAGTTAAGAGGAGAGGAGAGCTGAGCAGGGATGTGGCGTGTACTATATCTGGCGATTGATCGTCCACGTCAGCAGCAGCAGCAGCATCTTGTGGGTGTCGCTGACTTGGCAGGACCCTTGAGGCACGCGCGAGTCCTTATCGCAGGACTCGATAGCCTCACTACAATGGCGCGCGCTGATAATCAAGGGACACACGTCAGCAACACCTTATGTCTCCTACACCCTCATGTCTACATCCCTTTCTCAGATACTCCTATTTCTCTCTCTCTCCTTATCGTACTCTCTCTGTATCATCGTATTCTCTCTTAAATTATTATCTAACCTGTCCCGTTCACTCTCTGATTTATCGACTCCCTCTGTGTCGTATTGACTCTCTGACCCCTCCTCTCTCTTTCCCTCTGTGCGTGTCTCATTATTTCTGTTTTATTCTGTCCCCGAGTCTTATTTTCTCTCTCTTTCTCTCTACCTCATTCATTCTCTGTCTTATTGACTCTCTCTCTCTGTGTCATATCCTTTCTGTTTTATGCTCTCTCCGAGTCTTATTCTCCCTCCCCGAGTCTTATTATAGTCTTATTCTCTCTCCCCCTGAGACTCATTCTGTCTCTCCGAGTCTCATTCTCTCTCCAAGACTTATTCTCCCTCCGAGTCTTATTATAGTCTTATTCTCTCTCCCCGAGTCTCATTCTGTATCTTCGAGTCTCATTCTGTCTCTTCGAGTATCATTCTCTCTCTCCGAGTCTTATTTTCTCGCTGTTTAATTCTCTCTCTCTCTACCTCATTCATTCTCTGTCTTACTGACTCTCTCTGTGCCACATTATTTCTGTTTTATGCTCTCTCCGTTTTATACTCTCTCTGTGTTTAATTCTCTCTCCGTCTTCTGCCCCCCACCCCTGCCTTTCTCTCTCTCTCTAGGTAATTCTCTTTTAATCTCTCTCTTATTATCGCTGTCTCATTCACTCTCAGTTTTATTGACTATCCACCTGCGTCCTATTCACTCTGTCTCTTATTCTCTCTCTCTATCTCTTTTACTCTCTCAATGTCAAATTTTCTCTTTCTTATTGTCTCTCACTCATACACAGACCTCTATGTCTTATTCTCTCTGTCTGACTCAGTCATGACAATCTACCCATTTTTATAATTCTCTCCGTCTGACTCAGTCTCTATCTCCATTTCCCCACCCATTCATTTTTTTCCTAATTCTGTGCCTCTATCTCTGTCTGTCTTCCCCGCCCCCTCCCCCCATTGTTACCCCTGTTCGTCTGTGCATCTCTCTCTCTCTCGAGCATATAACAAAATTTTCGTCCCAACACGTCCAAAAGAAACCGGTTGAAGTGATAACACAGAGGTTGTCCTCCTTTTTCCCTCCTCCACCACGACTGGTCTATTCCACCCTCTGTAAAAAAACGGGTCCTTTCCTTGCGCCACCTTAATATCAAAAACAATACTTACTAGAACTCGTCTCAGCTCAACAACAAGGAGAAATGTAGAAGAGCAGCTGACAGACAGCGTCGCTGCATTTTGTGTCGCAGACGAGGCAATGATGTGGGGGGGAAAAGGGACAAGATGCAGGTAAATGGAGGATGATAAGAAGAGTGAGACTTGCCGTTCTCTATGTAGTAGGATGTCTCGTTGTAGCGGTCGTCGGTGAATCCCGGTCTCTTGGCCTTAAGCGCCTTCGTCTCCAGCTTGGCCTGCGGAAACAGAAAACAGAGTCGTGAGACATCAAGGGAAAAACAAGTTTCATATCAGATCTGGCGCGATCCTGAGGCATGGAGGAAGGATAAATTAAGCAGACGCTGGAGGAGAGGAGGGGAGGGAAGAGAGGCCGAGTGCCAACCTGTAGGTAGGTAGGTGTTAACAAGAGTGCGAATTGTTGATGTCGCTGGCGGGGGACCAGACAAGAGCCTCGCCAGGTGGACCACAGAGAAGCGTGTGTCCCTCAGTCAAAAATAAACTCCCCCTCAACGACACGTGCCTCGGCCTCCTTCATCACTCTCCATACAACAACAACAACTAGACTCTCCATACAACTCAATTGATACAATTAAAATTAAAAAAAAACACAAAACCTAAAAAATTTAGTATTAAATATATATATATATATATATATATATATATATTAACGAAAGCGAACGTTTCGTCTCCATTTTTGAGACTTCGTCGGGCTTAAAATAATTATTATTAGCAATACGTCACGTTTACTCCTCGAGTCCATCAGTCGTAAAGGCCACTGAATTTAAGATTGAAGAATTTGGTGTGGCGGGCGCATGGACCAACCATCTGCTCAAGGTCAGGGCCTCAGTGTGACCCTCACACCTCATGCGCGACGGCTTTGGTAGGCACAACTTGTTCGGGTTATTCTCTATTTTGTATTAATAGTTCAGTATGTCTTAACATACACAGAGAGAGAGAAAGAGTGAGAGGAAAGAGAGAGAAGAGAAAGAGAAGACAGAGAGAAAAGAGAAAGAGAGAGAAGACAGAGAGAAGAGAGAGAGAAGAGAGAGAGAAGACAAAAAGAGAGAACAGAAAGAAGAGAGATAGAAGAGAAAAAAGAGAGAACAGAGAAGACAGAGAGAGAAAGTGACAGACAGAGAAAGAGAGAGACCGGAATAGGAGAGGCAGACAAAGGCAGAAAGAGAGGGAAAGAGACAGATGGAAGCAAAAAGAGAAGAGAAAGGGAAACGGAGAGAGAAACTGGGATTAAAAGGAAATGAAGGAAAAAAAGGAAAGCGGAGAAATAGAGACCGAATCAGAACAAGTCAGAGGGAGTGAGAAACAGAGAAAGAGGGAAGCAGACAGAGAAACAGAAAGGGAAACAGATACATAAACTGGAAGTATACCGAAGGCAATACAGAGAGTGAGATAAAGTGAGAGGGGCAAAAGGAGAGATTGAAACAGGAGAGGCAGAGAAAGGAAGAAAGAGAGAGACATACACGGAGGAAGAGAAAGACAGAAGGAAAGAAACAGAAAAGGTAAACAGAAAGAGAGAGAGAGAGAGAGAGAGAGAGAGAGAGAGAGAGAGAGAGAGAGAGAGAGAGAGACGTGTAGTGTTCAGCCTTGGAAAAATAATTCATTACGTGTCACTGGCAGAAAATTTCGGAAAATTTTTGGGTATTCATGAAGAAAACGGATAAAAGTAGAGTAAAACCGAGAGACGGTTATAGAAAATATTGCAGCTGTTTACTAGGAAAAAAAACAATAAAATTGTCACAATAAGGACAAGTTCATTATTTATTTTTTAAAGTTTCCAAAGAGGACAAACACGACGTTTCGGTACTTATTTCTACCTTCTTCGGGTTATTATTATCCTGTCAAGAAACATTGCTAAACCAACCACGTGTTAACATGAAAAAAAACGTCCAAAACAATTCCAAAAAAAGCAACTTTAAAACATTTTACATATTTTGTAGCTGTTGGACGTGGGAAAAAATTTTATAAGTATCCCCAAAAAATAAATTTTAGACGGAGGAGGGGGGGAGGAAGAGAGAGGTGGAGGGGGGTTAACACTCTACCGCTTGTAACAGGATTATGCCAATCAGGGAGAACGCACAGCGTCGTCACGTTGGAACTCTTGGCGGCACCCATGGGGTTGTTGTCCCTCGACGTTCCCACACGCACGCACGCGCTCGATGACGTCATCTCCCCTCCACCTGCCCCCAGTTCACGTCACGTCAGGGGCGCTGCCTTGTCTAGACTAATTATTTTTTTTATCTGGAATCGATTAGGGGAATTACAGAAGGGGGGAAGACATCTTGGAGAGAGGGGAAGTTTTGATTTGGTCCCCACGGCGGTGGCGCTGGTTCCCAGGGGAGGCTCAAGAGGCGCTTGTGGAATATTGATGTCGGCCAGCAGCTGTCGGGAGTCGCACGCCTATTAATAAGGCAGGCGCAGTGCAGTGTCTCCCAACTTCTTAATCTGATTAAAGCCTCCTCCGCCTCTCCTCTTCTTTCCTCTCTCTCCTCTCTCTCTCAATGTGTGTGTGTGTGAGACTCTCTAGGGTAGTTGCATCGCGGATTCCGTTTCCGAGAGACGGACGGAAGGACGTGACAGCTAAATTGGATTCTTGTACTACTGCATTAAGTAGGGGGGTGGGGGAGAGAGGGGGAGATGCTTAATCTCAGACGCGCAGGTTCCCTCCACCCCCGCCCCCTATCACGACGACGACGACGAGAGACAACCACACAAAGGGAAAATCACCACCACTAATGGCGAGTTAGTTGAAGGCGGCGGCGACGACGACGGTGATGACGTCAGCCGTCTCCCTCCCCTACGCGCCCACCTCCCCCATACACCACCCCTCACCTCCCTTCCCCCATGTCACTAACCAACGTCCAAAACGCTTCAACAGTGTCCAAAAGAAGAAGAAAAAGCTTTAAAATGTCTCCAGGGGGTGGGGGTGGGGGGTGGAGTGGACGGTGACGATTTTCAGCGTTGGAGTGTTATTTTTTTTTGGGGGGGGGGGCAAGGGTTAACAGGCTTACATGAGTGTGATCTTGAAACAGGCTAATCCCCTTTAACAGCATAGGAAGGGAATTGGGAAGAGGGAGGGAGAGAGGAGTGTGCGGAAGGTAGAGCAAAGGTAGCCTAGCCAAGGGTTAACTAAAGGCCCCCCACCCCCGGGCTATGGCCTCGCCGCCACCTTTCTTCCTCTCTTGATAGTCCAGTGACGACGAGGACGACGGGGATGAAAAAAAAAGACAGATGGACGCCGGTGCCAAAGTGGTTTCGCAGACTGTCAACCCAGTTCTTGATGACCCCGATTTGATTTGGCGCGTCCTCCGGTTCGTCAGGACCGAAGAAGCCACGTTACCAACCGAACAAGCCTGATTTTTGCGGGGGGGGGGCGAGGTTGGTTAACAGGCTACATGAGGGTGAGAGATCCTGAAACAGGCAACACCCCTTTAATAGCATAGGAAGGGAATTGAGAAGGGGGGGATGCTGTGGAAGGTAGAGCAAAGGTAACCTAGCCAAGGGTGTGTGTGTGTGTGGGGGGGGGGTAAGAACAAGAAGAGGGAGGCCGAGGTTGGGAGGAAGCAGCGCTTGGTAGGATTGGGGGAGGAGAGGACGTGGGATGTGGTAGTTACGCGGAAAAATGTAAAGGCTTGCGCAGGAAGGATAGGTTAGCACGGATCAGACCAGTCTTGGGACTGTATATATATATATATATATATAGCTTATAACACGTATCAGTATATATAACACGTACTGTCTGGAGTGAGAAAAAAATAGACCGACATGATTAATGTGGCGCTGATAAATAATTTTGACAGAGAGTTGAGACTTAAATGTGGTGCGTGGGGAGAGGATGAAGAGGGGCTGCGATGGGGACCTTGTGGCGCCGCTAATTCGCTCACACGCCGCCGCCTCCTTTTCCGTGACTATTCCTCAGGTTCTCGGGTGGTAGAACCCGCCAACTACTGTATCACATGTGTCAAGATTACACCTCATTAAACTTAAATTTCCCTTTAGAAAGTTATTTTTCAAGTTATGATTGGCGCGCGCACATTCACACACACTCTGAGACGACGTATGACGTCACCGTCGCCGCCACCAATGTTTGTTACGTACACACGCATACATGTCCTTTTCCCTCCCTCCCACCTCCCACATTATTATTTTTCTTTCGGCGAATGTTAATGGCTGCTTTTGAAGCTCCGTCGTGACGTAGTAGTCGTCGTCGTCGTCTCATGGGACTCATTAGCCACATTTGTTTTTGTTTGTTTCCCCTCCCTCCCTCATTCCCTTCCCCATCTCTCTCGTGTTTTGTATTTACTCGCCATTACCGTGACGCGTGTCTTTGTGCCGCTTCTGCTACTCCTCGTAATGGCCTCGCCGCCATCTTTCTTCCTCTCCGATAGTCCAGTGACGAGGACGGGGGATGGATGAACAAAAAAGTAAATAAAAAGGACAGATGGACGCCGGTGCCAAAGTGGTTCCGCAGACGGTCAACGCAGTTCCTCATGACCCTGATTTTATTTGGCGCGTCCTCCGGTTTGTCAGGACACAAGAAGCCGCGTTACCAACCGAACTAGCCTCATTTTATTGGGGTTAACAGGCTACACGAGGGTGATCGTGAAACAGGAAACTCCCCTTAAATAGCATAGAAAGGGAATTGAAAAGGGAGGGGGGGATGCTGAAGGTAGAGCAAAGGTAGCCTGGCAAGGGTTAACTAAGGCCATCCCCCGGGCTATTGTCAAGCCGCCATATTTCTTCCTCTCTGATAGTCCAGTGACGACGACGACGACGAGAACGGGGATGAAAAAAAATATAAATCACAGATGGACGCCGGTGCCAAAGTGGTTTCGCAGACGGTCAACGCAGTTCCTCATGACCCTGATATGCATTGGCGCGTCCTCCGGTTCGTCAGGACCGAAGAAGCCACGTTTACCAACTTAATTGCGTGTTTTTTTTATGTTTAAGTTAAAGAAGAGCGCGGACTGCTGCATCATCCTTGGTCTTACTCCTTTCTTGATTTCTGCTTTCCTTTTATTTTATTTTCTTCATGCCATTTATCATGGTTTCCCGAGTCTTCTTCTGACTTTGCTCTTTCTCTTCTCTCTCTCTCTGTTCTTCTTTATGTTCCTCCCTTTGGAGCCGACGCCGCCGTGTTCTCACCACGACTACCACCCCTTCCTCCCCCTTTCTTCCTCCCTTCCCCCCCTCCCCCGCCCACCCCAGTTATTTATGCTGCCCAAATAGTTTTGCAGAATTCCTTAACCTCCTTCAAAATATCCGTTCCCAGTCGAACAGACTTTGCTATTCCGCTGTTTTTCCCGTACTACTTACACTCCTCCATCATCACCATCACCTCGGTTTTACCCTCCTCTTATTAATCCTCGTGTTGTACCCTTCCCTATTGGTTTCCCAAGTCTGCTTCTGACTAGCCTGATAGTTCAATGTCATCGGCAAACGCGTAAGGGTTTTATTTATTTATTTCTTCTCCTTTGCAGTACGATTCCTTTTCCATATATTCTCGGTTTTAATTTTCTTACTGGCGTGTTTTTTTTATGTTTAAGTTAAAGAAGAGCGCGGACTGCTGCATCATCATCCTTCGGTCTTACTCCTTTCTTGATTTCTGCTTTTCTTTTCTTTTCTTTCCTTTTTTTTCTTTTCTTCATGCCATTTATCATGGTTTCCCGAGTCTGCTTCTGACTGCCCCCTTAAATACTACTTACTACAACATCGTCATCGGCAAACGCGTAAGGGTGTTTCTTTATTATTATTTATTTCTCCTTCTTTTGCAGTATGATTCCTTTTTTCCATATTCCGTTTTAACTTGCTTCGTAACCTGTCCCATATGAAAGTTACGTGATTGGTTGTGTCAGGTATGAGAGAGTTTTACCCGTCAGTGCAGGAAAGGTGTGCGGGGGGTGGAGGGTAGTGTAGATCTTGTTGGAAGCTTTCCCTCTTTTCCCCCTTCCCTTCCTCCCTCCCTCCCTCGTCCATCCCGTCTGGACGACTTGTCTTTGATTAGCAGCGACGACGACGACGTGAAGTTTGTCTGCTTGCGGTTGTATTGGCAAGTTAAGTCCTTTTCCCTTCCGTCCTGAGGGGGCGCGGGGGCGGGGGGAGGAGACGAGACGGAGGCGGCTGCGGACAACTTTTCAATCCCAACTTCCACAAGTGGGGCCGAGGGAAGGTGAAGAGGAGGGACGGAGGGGAGGGACGAAGACCGCCGCCAAAGTTAAGCGTCTTTGCAAGTCTTAACACCGAAGTTTCTTCCACAGTCGAGGAACGTCTGGGAACGGTTTCCCCGGCCATCATCACCGCGACCTGGCTGGCGAGTGGCTGGCTGGAGCGGCTCCAGTCACGATCCTCCAGCTCCTGCTCAGGTCTGTCTGTAACTGACACGCCCCGCCGCTGCCCGACTCTATTCTACTGACGTGGCCGTTCAGCCACCGGTCGCTGAGGACTCTACCACCACTACTACGAGGGGACGGGGTGAGAGTGAGGGGTTAAGGGGAGGGGGGCGGGCGGCCCGCAACAGTTCAGGATCGTGAACACACACTGTTGGAGATTTTGCTAAAATATGCCCCGTTAGAAAAATAGCGTCACGAGAATTTGCGGTGACGCGGAAAACGAGAAAAATTTTTCCATCGACTTCGCTGGAAGGATCCACGGATACGCAACAAAACCGGGAAACTGAGGGAGAACACTGGACGTTACACAGGCACCTAGTGAAATGATTATGATGATGATTAACAAACGTTTCTCCAGTATTTCCACATGACGTCAGTGACCGTTCGATGAATTTCTTTCTAAAGAGAAATATAAAAAAAAATTTAATAATTGAAAATGGCATCACCGAAACCGACCACACCATATTTCCGTCGTTCCTGCGCGGCGCCTTGGCCTTCATGCCTCCCTACCCCCCCGTGATCTTTTCCCTCCACCTCTCTCTCTTTCAATAATCTTCAAGAGCCTCTGTCACATCCTCGTCCAATACAGTCTAGCTTTGAACACTTTTCCCACGGCGTTCTATTTTATGTCCACACGCTTTTGATGTCCCCGTCCGTTGCTGCCTTAAAGATTTTCTGTTATCGTATCATTGTCTTTCTTCTTTTCCCCCTCTCCCCCTCCCCCCTTTTTATGAATTGGTTAATATCTTCATTTATATGGAATTCTCCATGTTCCACGAGGGAAGGAAGGTCTTAACAACAGGGGAAGAAAGAGAGGAGGAAAAAAGCGGTGTTTCCTCAATTCCGGCAGCAGCAGCAGCAACAGCAGCCATTGTCGACCGCCGGCCGCTTCAAGTTCCACAACGCGGAAATTTAGAGCCTCCTATGAAAACAAACTCAGGTTCTGCCACACGTCGGTCAACTACACACACCCAAAACCATTAATAACCCCTGAGATCCTTAATACAACCCCATTTTAATTAATTATTTTTGCACATAATATATCTACGCTCTACCCATATATTAAAATTATTGTGTTTACAATTAATAAATGTATATATTTAAACCCAATTATTAAATTCATTAATTAATATTATTTCCCCCTCCCATCATTACACACATATATATATATATATATTAAGTAAAAGTGCAATATCATCGACAAAGCGCAGGTTGTTTTTTTTCTTTTCGTTTTTCGTTTCTCCCCCTTGCAGTAGTGTGATTCCTTATCCTTATCGCGGTTTACCTTTACTAATCTCTCTGAGGAATATTTAGTTTCCGTGTGTCGGTCCTTCCTTGTACGGCGGAGGTTCCCCCTTTTTTATTTATAGTTGCCTGCCTGTCTGTCTCTCTCTCTCTCTCTCTCTCTCTCCGCTCTGGAAGAATAATAACGCGGCCCGCGGGGTGGATTTCGTGTTGAAAAGTTGCCAGTGCGTCGTGTTCGTGTTTTCGTTCTTAATTTAACACCTTCGGGGACATTGTCGTGCGTTATCCTCATTTATCATCTTCATCTTCTTCTTCATCGTGTCACGCGCCACACTGTGTGTGTGTGTGTGTGTTTGCTCAAGTCGCTGTTGTTTTAGTGTGTGTGTGTGTGTGACAGGCTCCGTAAATTCTGCTCGGTTAAATCAGTCGCTAAAAAGAGTCTAAAAATTGGCCTGGCTGGCTGGCTGGGTGGTCGGTCGGTCAGGCAGGTGACGGAGATACTCACTTCAGGCTCGAACGTAACCTCTGCGGAAGGCGGGCAACAGGAATTACAGCTGAAAGTCAAGGGGGGAAAAAGAAAGCAGGAAATCAAGAAAGGAGTAAGACCGAGGATGATGCTTAAAACACAAAAAACAACCGCGCGATTAAGAAAGTTAAAACGGAACATGGAAAAAGTGAATCGTACTGCAAAGGAGAAGAAATAAAAAATAAAAAAAAACCCTACGCTTTGCCGCCGGTGACACTGCAGTACTAGTATTAGGGGGGAAGCAGACTTTGGAAACCAAAAGGAGGATTAATAAGAGCGGAAAGCCAAGTGGATGGGATGGAGTCTCGTACGGGGAAACAGTGGGAATAACGAAGGCTGTTCGACGACAGGGAACGGATATTTTGAAGGGTGTTAAGGAATTCTGCAAACTATTTGGGCAGCATAAATAACTGTGTGGGGGAGGGGGTAGACGTGGTGAGAACCCGGCGTCGGCTCCAAAAGGGAGATACATAAAGAGGCACAGAGAGAGAGAGAAGAGAGCAAAAATAAAGGAGAGAGGACAGAGGAAAGAGAAGAGAGAAAAATGAGATTAGCCAGAAGAAGAGAGAGAAAAGAGGAGATGGAAAAGTGAGAGGGGAGATGGAAAAGAGGGAGGAGAGAGGGAAAAGAGGTAGGAGAGAGGGAAAAGAGGGAGGAGAGAGGGAAAAGAGGGAGGAGAGAGGGAAAAGAGGGAGGAGAGAGGGAAAAGAGGGAGGAGAGGGAAAAGAGGGAGGAGAGAGGGAAAAGAGGGAGGAGAGAGGGAAAAGAGAGAGGAGAGATGGAAAAGAGGGAGGAGAGATGGAAAAGAGGGAGGAGAGATGGAAAAGAGGGAGGAGAGATGGAAAAGAGAGGGAGGAGAGATGGAAAAGAGGGAGGAGAGATGGAGAAGAGGGAGGAGAGAGGGAAAAGAGGGAGGAGAGAGAAAAGAGAGAGAGAAAGAGAAGAGAGAGAGAGAGAGAAAGAGAGAGATGGAGAAGAGGGAGGAGAGAGGGAAAAGAGGGAGGAGAGAGAAAAGAGAAAAATGAGATAAGAGACAGAGAAGAAGAGAGAGAGAAAAGAGGAGATGGAAAAGTGAGAGGGGAGATGAAAAAACGGAGGATAGATGGAAAAGAGAGAGGCGATATGTAAAAGACAGAGTAGAGAGAGAAAAAAAAGTGTAGAGAGAGAGAGAAAAAGAGAGGAGGGAGAGAAAAGAGGGGCGAGAGAGAGAGAGAGTGAGACGAGAGAAAAGATAGTAAATATAGAGAAGAGACAGCAGAAGAGAGAGAATAGAAAAGAAGTGAGAAGATAGATAGAGAGAGAGTGTAGAACAGTCCGGGACGTGAAAGGAGTCACTTTATGGTGGACCACCAATGTTTTTTTTTTAAAAAAAAAACTTGGTGGCGCCACGGAGGAAGTTCAATTTGTTAGATAACATAATCTATTTTACTTGTTTTCCGGTTTCTGATTTTTTTACTGTATACAAAGATCTTTTATTTAATCAACTATTATCTGAAAAGAGAGAAAATCAGTTTCCCCCATTTGAAGACATTTTTACTCCCGTACATGCAAATCGCTCATGCCCCTTTCCTTTCCTATGACGCGCCGCGATTGTCCTCAATACTTGATACTTATTTCGATGACGATATTGAGCTGCGTTTCGTTTCGTTTCATTAGGTAGGTGTGGTGTGGTTGTGACGTAACAGAAGCACATGATTCATAACAGTAGGGAAAGGTAACAAACACCTGGAGCGTCACTCTCCGGACCGTGGTTTCTTTTGACGGAGCTGAAGCCGAGCGTTATTACATCTAACAGGGTGAAGGGGGGGGATCGTTCACCCTTCCCCCCTTTCATTTTGCACGACCGATTGCCCTAAATGAGGCACACGCGTGCGGGGGAGGGGGGGGGTTGGAGGGGGCGGCAATTGGGTTTATTGTTCCGCGGGGGGCGGCGTAATAGTCGGTCCGTGTGCGGCGGCGGCTCGGGATTATTCCAGCGATTGGTTGACAATTGGCAATCGCTGTCTGGAGGATTATTCCGCCGCCATGGAGCAGCAGCAGCAGCGCCATTCGCCATTAGCCATTAGCCGGGGGAGAATCTGGATCCCGAAATCGTTGACGCGTTTCAAATATCTCCATTCAACAGACGTCGTCAACGTCCCTGGCAATCATCTTTTCTAGGGGGAGGAGGAAGAGGAGTAACAACAACAACAACCACCCCCCCATTTAAACCATAATTAAATTAAAAGTGGCGGTTCCTCACTCTACAAACCATCAACCCCCTGGCCCTCGGCCCCCGCCCTCCAACCCCCCAAAAAATCCCCTTAACGTAAAGTTTTACAAGAAGAGCCCCCGAGGGGGGGAGGGGGTTGGATTTTTGAAACCGTTGCCACTGTTATAAATAACTATTACTTTATTTTGAGGATTAACTTTTCCTTTTCCTCCATCACACCTTTCCCCCTTCCCCTCCCCTCCTCTTTTTTTGAGAGACCTTTCCTTTCCTTTAACCCCCCCTCCTCTCCCCCGCCATTCTTTCACAGCAGCTGAAGACATTTGTGGGTAGAGAGAGTCTCTCTCTCTCTCTCTTCTCTGTGCTACTGCTTTCTCGGGGACTAATATATCTTTATTTTTCTCTCCGGAGGGCCAGCAGCAGCAGCAAGCAGTTCATTTGTCCCAGTCCATTACATCCCTCTCCCTCTTCTCCTCCCCGGCCCCAAAAACTTCCTACAAAAGTTGTCCGCCGGAACTTTTGGGGTAAGTTCCTCCGTGTTCTTGGAGGTGGAGGCAGGAGGAGACGACGAGTAGTTCCGTCCCCTCTGGAAGAAATTAGGTAAAGTGGTGAACACTACCCCCCACCATCCCCGCCCCCTCGTACAAGCCTGGGAAATCCCAGACACCCTGGACTGAGGTATCGAAGTACCGCTCTAATCCACTTCTTCTCTCTTTTCGTTCGTGTGTGTGTGTGTGGATGGATGCTTGTAAAGGTTGGCAGTATTGAGTGAGTGTGTTTGCGCGCGACTTTATTCCCCCCAACCCAACCACGCACTCACCCAGTTTTTCCTCTCCCCCACCTATTATTAAATTCCAGGGACTCTAGGGTGGGAAGGGGGGAGGGAAGAGGGGAAAGACCGCCTTGTTATTTACGAACTGCTAAATTTCTCATAAAAACCATTGCAACTGCCTGGGGGACGAGTAATCAAGTCCTTGGTCGTCGTCGTCATCGTCAGAGGTGCAAAGTCGCCCGCCATTGTCATCGTCGTCGTCATCGTCTGAGGAAGCTAATAACACGGAATAGTCAATAAGGAGAAACGGGGAAGGCTTTAAAAGATTATGGGGGGAGAGGGAAAGAGAGAGAGAGGGAAAGAGGGAGAGAGAGGGAAAGAGAGAGGGAGAGACAGAGGGAGAGGAGGGAGAGAGAGGGAGAGAGAGGGAGAGACAGAGGGAGAGACAGAGGGAGAGAGAGGGAGAGACAGAGGGAGAGAGAGGGAGAGACAGAAGGAGAGAGAGGGAGAGACAGAGGGAGAGATAGATAGAGGGAGAGACAGAGGGAGAGAGAGAGGGAGCGAGAGACAGAGGGAGAGAGAGGGAAAGAGAGAGGAAGAGGGGGAGAGACAGGGGGAGAGAGATGGAGAGAGAGGAGAAGGAGAAAGAAACTGCGGGGTAACTGCAATAAAAAAACACCCTGGATAATAACGCAACAGTCTTAATTAGTGGTGAGTTATTGATGATGGCAGCCCATCATTGAGGGCCTGGGCCTACCGAGTCGACTGCGGACTGTCGTCTTCAACGACACATTTCGATATATATATATACGCTGACCACGTTGTTGGTAGCCCTGCGTGTGTAACGAGGAGAAGCCCGGGGGGTGGGGCGCGTTTCCCCCTCCCCCCTTCTCTCTGAATGGACGCACTGGAAACCCCGACCAGTAATAATGGAGGAGAGCCTGGGATCAATAGGATCACGTGACAAGCCTCGAACCCGGCACCTAAATCCCTTCCAAACAGAACCGTCAAGAGGGGGACGAGGGGGGGCGGCGGGGATTTGCCTCCTCCATTGTGGAATTACAGAGGGATCGGAGGAGACACGCGGAGGACGGTAATTGCAAACCCTGCGGCGCCAGACCTACCCTCCGCACCCGGACCAAGGACAGCCAGCGACAGACTTCCATTTCAGCCTCCTGATGGGGGAACCCCGGGCCTTACCCCGGCATTTTCATTAATTCTCCTGGACTTTGATGGGCCTTTACGGGATTTTCTTCCAAGGTGGTGACTGACGGTTCCTTTACACGAGTCCACAACCTCACCACGCCACCTTAAAGCAGAACTCCATGCTCTTTAACTTGTTGTGTATATATATATAGAACAGGCGACGAGGAAAGTTTAAAGCGGTCCTCTGTGCAGGAGGATGAGATCCTGATGGGTGGAGGCTGACTTCCTCCTTCTTCCTGGGTTTCCTCTTTTCCCTCCCTCCCTCCCTCTCGACCTTGGTCCCATTGCCGCAAGGTACCTAATTTAAGACTCCTTGCAGGCTGAGACACGGCCTCGACGAGCAGTTTTGAGTGGTGTATGTAGGTACGTACTGGGGGGAAGGGAAGGGCCAAAGAGACCATCAGCATACCAGGGGTAAGAGTTGTCGTTCCGCTGATCCCTATAGGACCAGTCGGCCAGCTGCCTCTCGATACTGATCTTGGCATGAGAAGACGAGAATAATTTTCAATTTAACATCAAATAAATTACGTGGCGTGAAGCATAGTGAAAAAAAATGGGGGGGTGGGTGTGGGGTAGGATAGCGCAACGTTTCGAAACCCACCCCACCCCACCAAAAAAATAAAAGTAAGGGACGTCGTCCGGGGACCGGTTTTAATTTAAAAAAGTAAAATAAAAAAATAGAGAATTTGAAATTGGAAGCCGAAATTAATTTCATGGTAATAGGTAATTGCTCTTGGTGACGTCATCACCCGGGGTCTCCTCTTTAATTACTGAAGCGGTTGAGTCGAAACGTCGTGATCAGTTTCAGGTGAGATCCGTAAAGGGGAGGGAGGGGGAGGTTTAGAAGCAGCAAGGTTAGGTGTAGACCCTGCTGAGAGACTATCTGGAGCAAGGTAAGAGGGAAGAGGGAGGGGGGAGGGAAGGAAGCTGCAGAGAGTAACGGGCGCCCTCTGCCCCGGAACACGGCGTATTTTACAGCGTCCAAACACACATACTTGGGCGGGGATGGGGATAGGGGGTGGAGGATTCTCCCCCCCACCCCTAAACATCGAAACTGCGGACAAAGGCCAAGCTTCCTACAGGCCCAAATAATCGCCCGGGGCCAGACGGAAGACGGGAGAAACCCTTGCGCCGCCCCCCTCCATGTCCGACATTATCTAGCAAGTTACAAGCAAACTGACCAATCAGTTACGGACATCAACATCGAAAGAAACACACTACATATATATGCGTATATAAAGCTACTGGTTGTTTAAGTGGCCAAATTAATCTTCAGAATCATATGGCGATTTTTTTTTGCGACAACCTTCCATGCTAACCCTACCTTGCGCAAGCTGCCGCATGCCATATCCCGCCCCACCCCCCGCTAATCTCAGAAACAGAGAGAGAAAGAGAAACAGAAACAGAGAGAGATAGGGAGAGAGAGAAAGAGAGATAGAGCAAGAGAGAGAGAAAGAGCAAGAGAGAGAGAAACAGAGAGAGAAATAGAGAAACAGAGAGAGAAATAGAGAAACAGAGAGAGAGAGAAACAGAGAGAGAGAGAGAGAAAGAGAGAGATAGAGAGAGAAAGAGAGAGTGAAAGAGCAAGAGAGAAAGAGAGAGCTAGAGAGAGAAAGACAGAGTGAAAGAGCAAGAGAGAAATAGAGAAACAGAGAGAAATAGAGAAACAGAGAGAGAAATAGAGAAACAGAGAGAGGAATAGAGAAACAGAGAGAGATAGAGAGAAGAGAGATAGAGAGAGAAACAGCAAGAGAGAGAGAAATAGAGAAACAGAGAGAGAAAGAGAAACAGATAGAGAGAGATAGACAGAGAGAGAGAGAGAGCTTGACGCTGTGAAGTAATGTCCAAGGCCGGTCGCACAGGAAGGTACACACAGTCAGTCATCGCAGGAAAGGGAGGAAGGAAGGTGAGTAGAATCCCCACACACTACTACCCAGTGCGGCGGACCTTCAGATAGTGTCTTTACGAAGGATTTTCACCTGCCCTCGCATAAAAAAAAGACCCAAAAAAAACCACACACACAGGCACAGACAGAGGAGAAACACTTAAAGCAATGGAGTATCCACTTTTAGTATAATTTGGGAGGAAAGCTATCTCATGAATACTACCACCACTTTATGAAATTTTTATTGAGGATTTTTCTTCCGTTAAACGGATTGAGATGATCTTGGTGATTGGCACTTCCCCCTCTCCCCCTGTCAATCACGAGAGGGGAGGGGGAGAGGGGAGGGGGAAGGGGAGTCGATCACGTCACGTCACGTCACAATGGACAATTACTCTACAGCGGCAATCTCGGCCAGGTAATTGTGTTTACCTCGCTATTCTATGCACATACAATATTTCAGAGGGGTGGGAGGAATGGAGGGGAGGGGAGGGGAGGGAGAGGTGGGGGAAAGCGCTAGTAATGCTTCAATTGTTCGTCAGAGATTTTCATATTTTCAGCTTCCCTGCAGCAGCAGATGCTCTTTTAATTCTTTACGTTTTTTTTATTTTTCAAACATGGCTGGGAGGAGGAGGTTGGGTTGGGAAGGGTGGAGGATGACAAAAAAAAGGGCGGGGGGGACAGGGGGGACGGGGGGTCTGTCTCTTAGCAGAAAAGTCAAATAGACAGATAATAAAAGTTACCTAAAATATTCCTCAAGTTAAGAGCAGTTATTTAGGAAACACGAGACGCGTCGCCCGCCGCCCCCCGCCCCCGTCGCCGCCCCCCACGAATGTGGGGTTTTTCCAATTAATTCAGCTCTTTAGTCGTTTCCAACTTGAAAAAAAAGGGGGGGAGAAAAGAAAACAGAACATTCACGGGTCTACGAGGACGAGACGTGGTTGTTTTCCCCTTCACCGTCGTCGTCGCCGCCCCCCCCTCCCTCGGGGGCCTTGTGTGTGTGTGTGTGTATGTCCCGCAGCAGTTTGTGGAGTCATGCAAGGTCCGTCTCTCTCTCTCCCCGTGTGAGCTTGCATGCTGATGAGAGGGAGAGAGAGACTGACTTTTAATTAAACAAGAGAGAACAGAGTTAAACAATGGCGGCAGATAAGTGCTGCAGGGGCTGGAGAAATTAAATGACTTTAAAATGTCTCCCCCTCCCCTGAATAAGAAGGAAGCAGCAACAACAAGGCCCGTGGCTCTCTCTTATCTCCTGCAGCCATCGGGACACGTTCCTGCTGCACCGTCGCCCCTTGTCATTTACTACTAAAACACCTAAATTCTGCCCGCTTTAGCCCTCGCTCAGAAATAAACACACACACAGGGGGAAAGAGAGGGGGTGGGAGAAAGGGAGACAAAGACAAACAGAGATAGAGATATATATATATATATACGTAGATAAAAAGGCGGGAGAGAGACAAACAGAGAGGGATGGAGAGAGAGACGGAAGGGGAGGAATGGAGACAAAGACAAACATATATATATATATATATATGTAGACAGAAAGAGGAGGGAGGTGGTGAGAGAGACATAAACAGGGAGACATATAAGTAGACAGCGGGAAAGAGAGAGAAACAGAGATGGAGGAAGATATATATATATATATATATATATATAGAAAGAGAGAGAGGGAGAGAAACGAAGAGAGATGGAGAAAGAAAGAAAAAGAAATAGAGCAAGATATATATATATATATAGAAAGAGAAAGAAACAGAGAGATGGAGAGAGAGAAAAAGAAATATATATATATATATTTCTCTCTCCGTTTCTCTCTCTCTATATATATATATATTTCTCTCTCCGTTTCTCTCTCTCTCTCTCTCTCTCTCTCTCTCTCTCTCTCTATTATATATATATATATATATATATACAAAGAGAGAGAGAGAGAAACGGAGAGAGATGGAGAAAGAGAGAGTTATATAGATATATAGAAATTACAAACGAGAGACACAGAAAAGAGATGGGGACACGTGTAGAGAGAGAAAGAAATAAACATTGACAGAGATACAGATATATATATATATATATATATATAGAGAGAGAGAGAGAGAGAGAGGGGGGGACGGGAGAGACACGGAGAGAGAGAGAGAGGGAAATACAAACCGTGAGAGATGTAGAAAAAGATACAGATATATCGAGAGAAAAGGGGTATCGACGAAACGGAGAGATATGGATATGTAGGGAGACGGAGAGGTAGATAGGAGATATCAATATATATATATAGATATGACGATATTATATATAAATAAAGAGAGATACGAGAAGAGAGAGAGATAGATATATAAAGAGAAAAGGAGAAAGACGGAGAAATACAGAGAGAGAGGTGCAGAAAGAGAGGGAAAGAGATATAGATATCTAAAAAGAAAAAGGGAGACGGAGAGAGAGAGAGAGAGAATGACAAAAAGAGAGAGAGGGAGAAAGAGATGTGTGAGAGAGAGAGAGAGATGATATAAAGGACACTGTCATGATGATGACTATTGTTACGTATGTTAAACGCGTGCTAATAACAATAATAAAACAAAAACCTGTCGGGAAACTCGTTACCCATAATTCGTCGCAGCAGCTGGGATAAATAACCTTCACAGAACACAACGAACCGTGTCTCATTATAACGAACGGGATCGTTTGTTCACCGAGGGAAGTGGAGGGGGAAATAATTGTTACTGCTTCGGTAATGAATCTGTCTGTCTGTCCGCCTGCAGTATTGAGGGGAGGGAGGGAGGAGACCAACAACCACCAGGACCTTGGGGAACTCCGATTAGGGAGGATGTGGTGAATAATACGTTACCTCTCCTTATCTCCTTTTTATATTTATTTATATGTTTTAGCATTTTCGTGTCTAATTACTTCGTTTTTTAAAATTTTCTTCTTCTTCTCTTTATTTCGCCCGTCTTAATTAATTGTGTATTTGTTAAATACCTTTATTCTTTTTATTTTGTACTTCTCTCACGTAAGTTATTGTATTGGTATTTTAATATTTCTTTGTTTTACTTATTTATTTATTTCTATCAACTTATTTATTTTCCCTTGTAATTTTAATATTTTTTTCTTCCCTTTATTCCGCGCGCGTAATATATTTATTTATTTTCCCGGGTCTTTTATTCTTTTACTCATTTTCTTCGCTTTCCTTATTTACTTTTCCTTGTTTTCCAAATTCTTTATTTATGTCGGATGTGGTAGTCACTCGAAGAATAGGTTCTTTCTCTCCTTATCTACCTTTTTTACATTTCTAATTTCTTTACCATTCTTTTTTTCCTCGTGATGCCCCCCCCCTCTTTATCTAATCACTTCGTATTTTAATTTCTTTTCTTCTTCTCTTTATTTCGCATTTCTCTAACATAAGTTATTGTATTGGTATTTTAATATTTATTTGTTTCTATCAACTTATTTATTTTCTTATTTCTTTTATTTCTTTATTTCTATTAACTTATTTATTTATTTATTTATTTCTATCAACTTATTTCTTTATTTCTATCAACTTATTTATTTTCTTATTTTCTTTATTTCTATCAACTTATTTATTTTTTATTTCTTTCTTTCAATCAACTTATTTACTTTCTTATTTCTTTCTTTTCTTTTATTTATTTCCCTTTGTATTTTAATTAATTTTCTTTTCCTTTTATTCGCCGCGCCTAATATCTACTTTTGTGTGTATTTTCTTCACTATTTTCTTCGCTTTCCTTCTTTACCTTTTCTTTTTTTTCCAAAATTCTTTATTTACTCTAGGGAGGAGGTTTCGAAGAATAGGTTAGCATGGATTGAAACCAGTCTAGGGAATCAATACAACAAGAAGAAGAAGAAGAACAACAACAACAACAATAACAACAACACGGCTAAGTACTAAGCCGAAATATACTGATTTGACTTTGTTACAATAAAGTGATCGTGGAGGACTATTTCATTAATAACCCCTTGAAAAAAAAGAAGTGTTTTCAGAACAGTGTAGGGGGGCGGGAAAAAAAATTTGCTTCCACGTGAAACAATTGGACGGGGAAGTTGAGAAACCGAACTGGAAGGTTTAAAGATGGACGCAGTAAGGTGGCCCCCGGGGGGTCTTGGTCCTCCCCCCCTTCCTCATCCCCACCCCCACTCCTTGACCGAAGTTAAATTGATGACGCGGGGGTTAATTGGGAAGGACTTCGGAGGCCTTCGGGAAGACATCGGATCACTTCGGGAGCCTTCGGGAAACATCGATTCACTTCGGGAGCCTTCGGGAAACATCGGATCACTTCGGGAGCTAGGGGGGGGAGAAAAGCTGCAGCAAATCAGTTAATATATTTTTTTTATGGGGTGCCTAAAACTTTAATAACTTGCAATGTAATCATTACAGTATATAGACGTGAATTAAGGTGAGGGGGAGAGGCCGAGGGAGCCGCCCCCTTTTAGTGGAAGAGGGGGAGAGGGGGGAGGGGGAGAAGCCGAATGACGTAACGTGACGTAACGTAACGAAGATAGATTATGAAACACGGACGCCGGCTGTGATACATATATACATTTTTTCCACCCCCCTCCAGCGGACACAATTGACACGAGGACATGTGGAATAAAGTCATCGACGATCGCCGCAGTGGTGATAGTTATGGACGGTCACACACACACATATGGAGCCAGTCAGTTACGGAGGGACGACAACGACAACAAGATAAATGGCGAGACTCTCAATCAAATATTGATAGTGGCGGCTCGTGACGTTTGTAATCCGTCACAACAACGACCGACGGGGGGCGGAGGACGGGGGGAAACTTGCCAATTACATTCACGTCAACACGCTCCGCAAAACACACACACACATATATATATATATATACAACCGTACACGCTACGCGAAAAAAATAAAATATATACACACGCGCGGGCGGTGGTGCTGTTGTTGCGATGATCGATCGATTTCTCGAGAAATCGACCGGTCGACACACACTGCAAACAAAATTGAGTTTCGACCTGCAAACGGCTACTGGGCTCTATGACGTCACCCGAGATGACGTCATCGACCAATACCTGGGGGAGGGGGTTGTGGAGGAGGAGGACGGTCACGGTCGTTTTCTCATTGGCGCATGTAATAACGCGCGCGGGATCGTGACCATCTTGAAGGGGTGGAAGGAGGGGAGGGGGTGAAGAAACTGTAAAACCTGATGACGTGGCTGCACCGGGGAAATAAATAACCCTCTTCACTTTACTTTTTTCCTATATATATAGATGAAAAGGGAGGGACACGGAGAGAGAGAGAAAGCCAAACAGAAAGAGAGACAAAGAGAGAAGGGGGAAATAGAGAGACGAAGAGATCGAGAAGCAGGGACAAAGAGATATAGAAACAGAGACAAAGAGAGAAGGGGGAAAAAGAGAGACGAAGAGATCGAGAAGCAGGGACAAAGAGATATAGAAACAGAGACAAAGAGATTGAGAAGCAGAGACAAAGAGATATAGAAACAGAGACAAAGAGATATAGAAACAGAGACAAAGAGATAGAGAAACAGAGACAAAGAGCGAGAGATATTGAGAAACACAGACAAAGGGATAGAGACAAAAAGAGATAGAGAGATTGAAATACTGAGACACAGGGATAGAGAAACAGAGACAAAGAGATAGAGAAGCAGAGACAAAGAGATAGAGAAACAGAGACAAAGAGATGCAGAAAAAGAGACAAAGAGATTGAGAAAAAGAGACGTAGAGATTGAGAAGCAGAGACGAAGAGATAGAGAAACAAAGACAAGGAGATAGAGAAACAGACAAAGAGAGAGATAGAAAGAGACAAAGAGATAGAGATATTGAGAAACACAGACAAAGGGATAGAGAGAAAGAGACAAAGAGATAGAGAAACAAAGATAGAGACAAATAAATAGAGAAACAAAGGCAAAGAGATAGAGAAACAAAGATAGAGACAAATAAATAGAGAAACAAAGGCAAAGAGATAGAGAAACAAAGATAGAGACAAAGAAATAGAGAAACAGAGCAAAGAAATAGAGACGTATCGGATCCTCGCACGGGAAACTCGACTAATTCGCTGTTTCACTTCATTATTTCTCCCGCCCAATTTACATTTCTTCGTGTTGTAATTTATTTGTTTTGTTGTCTATTATTTTCGTCTATTATTATTTTTTGTTCATACCGAAACTTCCCGTTCCCGTTATTGCCTCCTGAAGTGGGAGGGAGGTGAGGGAGGGAGGGAAGAGTGATGAGGACTGCGACCTTTACCTGAGGGAAACCACAAGCGGGGAACCAAAATGTCAGCCAGCGGCGGGAGACTCTGGTCACTCATTCCTCCTCAGACCCTGCTGCTGCTGCATTTCTCCCAGCATCCGCCTCCCCACACTCCACCCCCTTACCCTTCCTGAAAGAGTTTTACGAGACTCTCGTAATAAACGTAAAATAACTGAAATACCGCGGATAGCGCCGCAGACGGAGACGCAACTAAATTATAGCAGCCATAAAGTTAGGGTTATGCAAGGTACAACGCACGCACGTGCATTCCACGGTAGGCAAGAATTCCCCCCTCCACCCCCACCCCTCTCTCTCTCTCTCTCTCTCTCGTCCAAGGAGCAACAACAGCAGCAGGAACTTGCAGATACTTGGCCGAGGACTGCCACACACACACACACACTGCACAGGGGGAAGGAAGAACCAGACGACGGGAGGGGAGGGGCGGGAGGGAGGGATAAAATATTATTAGGTTAAGGGGAGGGGGGGAAGCGAAAAAGAAACAAAGGTAATAAAATAGAAGCAAAGTTAATAAAGCGAGTAAAATACAAAAATTGAAAAAATATGTAAGGTATCAAAAGAGTAAATAAACGAGAATAATAAGACGAGGGGAATACAAGAATGCACGGACGTTTTCAATTTTGACCAATGGCATGCAATTTGGGAAAAAACAAAGGACAAGAGGGAAGTGAATATGTGTGTGTGAGAGAAAGAGAGAAAGACAGATAGAGAGAGATAAACAAAGAAAACAGAAAGAGAGAGAGAGAGAAATAGACAAAGAGAGAAAGACAGATAGAGAGAGAGATAGAAAGAGAAAAAGAGAGAAAGACAGATAGAGAGATAAACAAAGAAAGAGAGATAGAAAGAGACAAAGACAGAAAAACAGATAAAGAGAGAGAAAGAGAAAGACAGATAGAGAGAGATAGAAAGAGAGAGAGAGAAATAGACAAAGAGAGAAAGACAGATAGAGAGAGATAGAAAGAGACAAAGAGAGAAAGACAGAAAGAGAGAGTCCGTAAAATTGCAACAAATAAACAAAAGTAAAAAAAAATAAGAAGAAACTTTATAAAACAGAGGTATTAAACTATAAAGACTGTAAATAACGCAGAAAAATTAAACAAAAGTGAAAAAAAAATAAACAAACATACGAAGAAAGGGTTATAGAGCAGAGGTATTAAAATACAAAGACTGTAAGTGACGCATACGAAACAAAAAAAAACTGAAAAAATACGAAGAAAATTTTACAAAGCAATGAAAATGGCAAACGCAATTACTTTGAAACATAACAAGCAAAGTTAATGGGGCAAACGTAGTAATACAAAGGTAAGTGCATTAAAAGGCAAAAAAAAAAAAAATCCCAGCGGCGTCCAGCGACGTCGTGAACTGTACTGATTTCATCACGAGGCCTGTTGTCTATAACTCACTTCTTTTTTGGGGGGGGAGGGGGGTGGGGGTGGGTGAGGAGAGAGTTGGTAAAAATGACGAAGTGACGTAATGCACGTTGGTGTGAAAAGAATTCCACGCAGCAGCCTACTGGCAAGAGCGAAAAAACTACAAGGCAAAATAGAAGGGGGTAGATACTCATACCCTTAAAAACCCACGGGAGAAAAAAAACTCGGCGTGGGAGGAAAGTGAGCGGGGGAAGAGGGGGGAGGGATGTCAGAATCCCCCCTACCACCACGCAACATAAACGACGACGACCCCTCCCCCAAAAAAATAATAATAATTTCAGTTTTAAGAGAGATACGCGGCCGAGTAGTGCTGAAATCCTCCGTGACGTCACTGCAGGACGGCGTAGTGCCGGTCTGCAGGTCACTCGCTCGCTCACTCGCTCAGGAGGCTCAAGTACACGAAATAATTTTTTTCCCCGTCGTCAGTGGATTTCAGAGTCCTGAGTCTTATTAACTTGCAAAAAGGGGGCAGTTACCCTTGCTGAAGAGCGAGCAGGGGAATAATAATAATAACAACAAATCTCTCTCTCTCTCTCTCTCTCTCTCTCTCTCTCTCTGGGGATCGAGCGCGTTCGATACAAGTCGACGAGAGGACTGTTAAGGGATGCAACTATAACGACTTGCTGCTGCTACTTACAGACAGCTTCAACTCAGTTTCGGAGTTTTAATGAGCTCCTGCTTCGTCGAGTCAGGCGAAGGGAGGGAGGGAGGGAGGGGAGGGAATCCCATACGTTCTCTCTTTCCCTATTTTTTTAAAATAAAAACAAAACAGTCCCAAAGGGGAGAGAGAGACACACACACACCGTGAGGGCATTTTTTTTCGGGGAGGAGGTGGAGGAGGAGGATGAAGGGGGTGAGAGAGGAGGGAAAGGGGGGGGGAGCGGCGGGTTTATTGATTTCCTCCAACGAGAGAGCGCCTAAATTAGTCGACGACGACGACGAAACACAACTTTAAAGCTGGAAAATACTTTAAAGAGAGAGAGAGAGAGAGAGATAGTGAGAAAGAGAGAGGAAGGTTTCCGAGCTGAAAGAGACTCCTCAAAACATTCCCGGTAAAAAATAAACCGCGAAGAAGAAGAAAAATAAAAAAATAAACTATATCGTTGCAAGCTTCCCCTCAACCATCTCGGAAAAAAGGGGAAAAAATAAAAAATAAACATGTTTTTAGTAAACCAATTATCAAACACTTTTTTTTATTTACAATCACTGTTACCACTACACCTACTACTACTACTACTACTAACTACCGTCACAACGTTTCGTACAGATTTATGGAACTTCTTCAGGGGACAATTTTTTTGAACCGTTCCAAGTGCAAAAAAAAAGTATATTGCATTCCGGATCGTGCTGCGTGTGACCACAGTTCCTTACCCCCCAACAACGCCCCTAACCTCACCACAGTCCACCACAAAGAAAGAGAGAGAGAAAGAGAGAGAAAGAAAGAAAGAAAGAGAGAAAGTAAGCAAGAGAGAGAGAGAGAAAGAAAGAAAGAGAGAGAGAAAGAAAGAAAGAGAGAAGGTAAGCAAGAGAGAGAAAGAAAGAGAGAAAGTAAGCAAGAGAGAGAGAGAAAGAGAGAACGAGAGAGAGAAAGAAAGAGAGACAAAGAAAGAGAAAGAGAGAGACAAAGAAAGAGAGAGACAAAGAAAGAGAGAGACAAAGAAAGAGAGAGAGAAAGAAAGAGAGAGAAAGAAAGAGAGAAGAGAGAGAGAGAAAAGAGAGAAGAGAGAGAAAGAAAGAGAGAGAAAGAGAAAGAAAGAAAGAGAGAGAGAAAGAGAAAGAAAGAGAGAGAAAGAGAAAGAAAGAGAAAGGGAGAAAGAAAGAGAGAAAGAGAAAGAAAGAAATTATCAAGCAAAAAAAAGGTTTCTTAATAAAATTAGTGATCATATAACAGGGTTAATTTTTCAATTTCGAATCAAATTAATATTTATCTATAAAAGTAGTTCGTGACCGTCTAAAAGGGGTTCCTTTTTTCAATTATCAAGGCCAAAAAAAAGTGAGGTTTCCTTAATAAAATTTGGTGATCATATAAAAGGGGTTAATTTTTTTTCAAAATTTTTCAAGCCTATAAATCTTTATTAATAAAATTAGTGATCATCTAAAAGATTCAAGCCTCAAAGTACAACTACCGGGAAAAAATAATACATAGAATATTCATTGCAAGGGGGTGGGGGGTGGAGGGGTGGAGGAGGTGAAGTTGGTGTTAGCAGGATGATGACGTCAGCGGCGTCACCAAAACTCTACAGCGTGCCCCCGGTTAATTATTTTAATATTGAAAGTAGGTAGGTGTGTGAGAGAGTGGTTAATGACAATGACGTTGCCGTGACGTCACAGCACAGCACGTCAAAGCCTCCTCCCCTCCCCCCCTCCCCCCTCGACGTTTTCAATCTCTTTCGCGGTCGACTTAATATCGTACTACTATTTATTTATTTTTTCTTCCCTTCTTTTCGGGCGTTAAGTTGTTGAGCGGTAAGAATAGGAGGGGAGGGAGGCTGTGGTGGGATGAGGAGAGGAGAAGGGGAGAGAGGGGAGGGAGGGTAGGGGAGGCGAAGAAGCTATTACTGCATCAATATTGCACGGCCATTAGTCCAGATTGCGTCATTAATAGCTAACGAAGGCCGCGCCAAGGCAACACGCTAATCACTCGGCGGGGAAAATAACCTTTGAAAAAAATAAGGAGGGTGGGGAAGGGGTGGGGGGGATGCAAACCCTCCTTATACACAGAGTAATGACTGACCTCGTCCTCCGGGAAGTCGAACCTCGGACCCGGACCGTTTAGACGTAAACTCCACAACATCCATCGCGCACTCCAATGGCCAGCAGCAACAGACTTTGCCCTCCACATCCCCCCTCCACTCTTTCCTACAAGCCCTGAAGGCAACAACAAGTAAACACAGGCACAGTGGACAGGGGGGGTGAAACACGTCATCAGCAGAGAGAGAGGCGACTAAGTTGAGGTGGAGAGAGAGTTGAGGTCGACTCCGACAAATAATTCAGAAAAAGGATAGATTCTCTCTATTCTTCCCCATGTTTGAGTACAAGGGAGGGGGGGGAGAGATAATTACAGGGGGGGGGGGTGTGAGTGTTGAAATGGAGGACAGCGATTCACCCTAAGTGGACCTCTACAAGTGAACAATGTGATCCACTCTACTATAATCTACTTCCTTTCCTTGGGGCCTCGGGACATGTGGCTGCCTCTCTCACTATCTATCAATTTATACTTATTGTATTTGCTAATAATCTACAAGCCCCTGGTGGCAAGATACATAATTAAATATACACAATTATAAACTAAAGAAAGATAAACATGTTCTGTGGATGCCCTGAAAGAGAAAAGAGAAACACTTCACTTCACTTCACTTTTTTATATTCGGAAACACATTTATATTAAAAAAATATCATCCACTTCACTTCACACGTTTTTTTCAGATTTGACCTAAATTTATTTTCTTGAAGAGGATTTCCCTCCCTCCCCCAAACACCACACCCCCCCTGCCACAGGGTAAATTATTCCACAGTCGTCGTTGATAGTTCCTATTTAGGAATGAGAATTTGCCAACATCTGTTTTTTTGTTTTCTATATTTCACTTTGAATTGGTGATGATCCTCCTCCCATCATCATCTACCTATATAACTGGGCTTTTGCATTTTGTAGCTAATTCCCCAATCCATGGTTTTTGCCCCTCTATAAGCTTATGCAGTCTTGCTTTCTCTCTCCCTCCCTCTCCTTTCTGACAATACCTCCTCCCAACCTAGCTGTTTTACTTTTTCCTTCCTATGACCTGGCCCTACTTGCACAAAATTAGCAGCAGCCCTTTTCTGAACTTTCTCTAATGATTCTATTTGATTAATTCTATAAGGATCCCAACAAGCCTGTGCCCCGTATTCCAAAACTGGTCTAACTAGAGATAAGTATGCCGCCACCTCCTTTGGTTTTGAACTTCCCCTTTTTTTAAGTTCCTCATAATGAAATGTAAGGAATTTCCACGCTTTTCGGGCCGTGAATATTCACTTGTTCCTCCCACCCTCTCTCTCTCTATCATTCTCTCATATATTCCTCACAGTATGCGCTTGTAAATGGTCAATGACGATATGCCGCCTGCCTCCTCCTTTTCCTCCTCCTCCTCCTACTTTGCGAGTGTCTCGGGATGGGGGGGGGGGATGGGGATCCTGGCGGTCAAACCCTTTAGTTACCTTTTAACCCCCCCCATCTCATCTCTCACCATCCCAACCCCCCTATAACACCCCCCCCATCCCTCCCCTCCTCCTCACCCCCCCCGCCCCCAACAGCAAATTCTCCTACTTGCCATTTCTCGCGATCGACTAGACGGACGATTCCTCCCCCCCCCCCTCTCACGTTCACTATCGTTAGGGTAACTTGAGTGATTTTTTTTCAATTTTCCACCTACGCTGCAGGAGGTCGGTTCACCCCTCACCCCCTTCCTTCCTTGCTTCCCTACCTCCCCCTCACCTCCCCCCTCTCATTCTCTCTCCACCACCCCTGTCACTCCTTTCTTGAAGATGGTTAAACATCTCTCGGTCAACGTCCTCCGTCCCCCCAACCCCCCCGAGTATTTGGAAGGTTGTTTCCCCCATCCCATCCCACCCCTCCCCAGCTTCATTGATCCGTGACAGTTTTACCCCTGGCTGGGGGTCGTCGCCGAATATTGGTCAAGCGTTGGTTGTGGGGAAGAGGAGGGGGGTAGAGGGGAGGGAGGAGGGGAGAGGAGGGGGGAGGGGGAGGTTAAGAATATATCGGGGCTGTCGTCGCCTGTGAGGGATTACTTGTTCGCCTCGACGGTTTTACGTAAAGAGCCTCGCTGTCGCAATTATTATTATTAGAAGAGTTAACACGGAAACCTCAGCGGGCGAGGAAGAGAGAGAGAGAGAGAAAAGGAGAGGAAGAGAGAGAGAAGAGAAGAAGAAGCCTTGGCTACGTTCCACCGAGGATTCCTCCGCCGTTGTTGACGTCTTGGCAGGTGCGTCGGCGATCCATTAAATTCGCACACACACACTAGAGGAGAGAGGGAGAAGAGAGGAGGACAGACAGAGGATTGAGGTTCCTCCTCCTCCTCCTCGCACGCGAATAAATCCTCCTCCTCCTCCGAGTCAATTCCCGCAAGACCTTTGCAAAATAAACGATGGGCCTTCGTTACGTAATTCGCATCACTCCGGTTCCTTATTTACTCACTCTGTCCTGGGGGTTTTCTCCTCCTCCTCCTCCTTCAACATCATCGGGGGCGGAAGGGGACAAAACACCGAGCAGCAGTAGTTGTCCTCCCTCCTCCCCCCTTGAGGTGATTAACAACTGTGGAAGGTTCGCGGGTTGGGGGCTACTCGGATCAGTTATGGAGTGGTGTATGTTCCGGCGGTCGGTTCGTCCATCCATCCGTCCGTCCGTCCGTCCGTCCCGCTGTTGGCTCCGCCATCCAGTCGCTCCGTCAATAACCTTACAACTAAATCGATTACGTTGACGGCCAATTCGTGTTCTTCTGTTATGTTCTTGTACTTCACCTTCTAGTCTCCTTCTTCATCTTCTTACTGTTGTTGTAGTTGACCCGCCGTTGCAGCTTCTCTCTCCCCACCCCCCCTTCCATCTACCTTCTAATCTTGCCCTTCGCCATCCGCCACTTTCAAGGGGTTTTCGTAGGTCCTCGGAAACCACGTCAATCCATATCTTACCATGAAGTTCTGCGTTTAACACTTGTTCTTGTGACACGGGAACCCCATATTCAATCAATTACCTCTTCTCTTGTGACGTCACGGACGCATATTTAATTTCTTGTGATATTATAATAAAAATAAAATTAATATTAATTTTTAGTACGCCCGAGGAAGACTCGAAAACGAGACGAAACGTCGCTTGTCTATAAAATGGTGGTAAAAATTTAATATATATATATATATATATGCTGACTTATCTGCTGTCTTTTTTTATTTATTTTAAATTTTAAAGCCAAAAAAATATTTTTTTTCTCCGTGGCTTTACAGCACATTGAGGGAGGGCCTGGGCCTACCGAGTCGACTGCAGACTACTGTACTGTCTCTGTATTATTTTCTGTCTCATTTTCACTCTCTCTCTCGCTCTCTGTATCATTTTCTGTCTCTCTCTCTCTCCCTGTATCATTTTCTGTCTCTCATTTAAAAATTAAAATAAATAAAGGACGGCCGATAAGTCAGCATACATATATATTAAATTTTCACTCTCTCGCTCTCTCTATCATTTTCTGTCTCTCTTTCTATCAATTTCTGTATCTCTCTCTCTCTATCACCTTTAAACGTCGCACAGTCCCACGTCACTTCTTAACAGTTGGTTTTTTTTAAAAAAAAAATTATTATTATTATTCAGACAGCTAAATATGTGCTTTAATGTGGTAAAAATTTAATATATATATATATATATATATATATGCTGACTTATCGGCCGTCCCTTTTTATTTATTTATTTTAAATTTTAAAGTCAGAAAATATTTTTTTTCTTTTTGTTTTTTTTTTCTCCATGGCTCTACAGCCCATTGATGGAGCAGGCCTGGGCCTACCGAGTCGACTGCTGGACTACAGTCACCTTGCATGACGCATTCCAGAATTTGGGGGTGACTGACACGCACACACACAAACGCGCGCGCGCGTGGACAGCGTGACGTGTTGGATCCTCCCAACAGCAGTCTTAATCCCGGTCTTCGCGACCGCATAAAATAATACGTTGTAAAATAAATAACAAGTGGTCCAAATTGAGGGTGTTGCGGAAAAAAAAATAATATTCCAGCCGACGTTTCAGGGGGTCCGGGTCCAGGACGGGGTCCGAACATTTTCATGGTTGTAATTAAGCAAAACAGAGGTCGCCACCGCCCCCCTTAGTCCCCCGAAACTCGCATTAAACTCCATAATAACGTTCTCTGTCACAAATTCGGTTTACCGAGGGGTGGAGGAGGAGGAGGAGATTTAATCATACAGCCCCAGGTTTTTGTTTTTTTTCCCCCCCAAAACCCCTCCTGGTCCAACCCCTCCCCCCTCCCTAGTTTCTATTTACACGCCCGCGCAACAATTATTTGTCAGCGGTTTTCCTATTTTCTCTCCTCCTATGTGTGTGTGTGTTTGTTTTTAGGCTAAATGTTCATTGCATTCGTAATGATGACGATGATTGAGAGAGGGAGGGGGAGGGATAGTGGACCATCCCCCTCCTCCCTCCTCCTCCTCCACTAAATTTAAATGTTAATATGCTCGCCTGCCTCTGCGCAGGTACAAAAAGAAAACTATCAGTTATGGGGAGGCGGGGGGAGGGGGTGGTTGGGGGCGGAGGTTTCAATATTTGTACTTGATCGGAGTAAATTAACAGGTCCCGTTTAAAATACATTTCTCCCTCTCCCTTGTGTCTGTGTGTGTGTTTAGAGGGAAAGGGAGGGAGGGAAGGGAATAAATAGAGGAAGGCTAATTTGAATGCTAGATACACGAATAGTGTTTGGTAAAAAAAATGAAAAGGGGGGGGGATGACGACGGCCAGAGAGAAGAGAGAGAGAGAGAGAGAATAGCTGGGAGGGTGAGTGAAAAAATAATAATACAAAACTCCCTTTTTATTTTATATTTTCTAATTTTTAAATAATTATATTTGTACTAATTAAGATACACTAAAATGACGGGGTTACTCAGAGTCACTTTATCGTACTTCGTTGTTTTTTAAAAAATAATTTTTAAATATTGTAACATGACAAGTTACACGCATCAATGCGGGCCAAGCTTGAGAGTTGCAATTGTCGCAAATCGGAGTCGCAACAATGGAGTCTGGCGAGACTTGAGCGAGTCAGTCGTCATGGGGTAGTGAAAGGAGAAGGAGAAAGACCACGCCCTATAGTCTCTGCTCTGAAATGGATTAAAGCTATTAATCCAATTTTTTTCGGTATTTTTATTAAAAAAAATACCTGGCGCCCAAAAAAAAGCATTTAAATCCTCGAATACGGAGGAACGCCGGAATCTTCTACCAATACATATAGCATTACGTCGTTTCATCTCTTCAATTGAGACTTCCTCAGGTAAAACATTTGAATTGTTATACAAAAAAAATAAATAAAATACTGACAAAGAGGTATTCAGTCAGAGACGGGTCTGACGCTGCAACCAACCTAACCTATCTTGCGCAAGCCATTTCATTTGCTTATAACCAGCGCGACCCACATCCATTCCTAATCTCCTTAGCGTATTCCATCCTCGGTCCTCCCTCCCTCCCTTTTCTATTCTTTCCCCCCCCTGCACACACACACACAACTTTCCCATTTTAATGCTAATTTTACAAGGACCCCCCCCCAGCCCTCGTGTCTTAAACGTGGACCGGCCTATCCCCTTTTCTCTTCCGCCTATTCTGATTTAGTATTTCCTCGTTTTGTGATTCTATCAAACCTCATCTCACCTCACCTCACCTTCTCCTATAGCACCACATTTCAAAAGGTTTCCATTCTTTTTCCTTTTCCCTTTCCCTTTTCCTCCTCCCCCTTCCTCCCCAACTCCTATTCGTGATTTCGTTCCGCCCGGTTTCACGCACCAAACCCATGTACATTATCAAGTTTGTGATAAAAATAAACTACTTACAATTACATTAAAATTATTTATAGTCTATTTTTTTTAAAAAACTGAATAAAATAATAACAGGGGGCCTATTTGTTAAAAAATAAATAATTTATTTTTACTATCCTCATTTCAATGTTTTCCCCTCCGCCCCCCCACCTCCCCTACCCCCCCTGAGGAAGTCGTCTCATCAAACGAGAGAGAAACGTCGTGATATTTATAATTATAAAAAATACTGACAAAAATGCCTCGTGGAGGTGAGTGAGGATGCGGCGATGACCAGAGAAGGATCACGGGGAGGGAGAGTGAGTGTGACGTCATCCTCCCTTAGTTTAGGGGTGAGGGAGGGTGAGGGGTGGCGATGCTGCTGCTGCTTTGTGAGCGGTGGAATTTCTTGTTAAGGGATGGAGGGAGGGAAGAGATGCCTGGCGTGGTTGCGACCCTGAACCTTGCAGCCAGGTAAACCGAGGAGCGACGAGCCTGAAATACTCCTGCTGCACGGCGGAAATAGCCACGACACACACAGTCTCTCCTCTCTCCTCTCCTCTCTCAGCTGATGAGCCCCTGGCCTTGGTCTCCCCCCTCCACCTGTGATGATCCTCGTCGTCGTCATGGATGAAGCCTGTCAAGCGAGACGATTACATTGCTGTCGTCGTGATAGTAATCAGCCCTGAGAGTGGTCCTTTCTCGCCTCAGCCAACACGGCAGCAAGCCCTTTCCCTCTCCGTACCACATACCTCCACCAATCCGCTTAGCGTGTTCCATCCTCAGCCTCCCTCTTCTCTTCCCTTCCCTCTAACCCTAATTTTAAAAGACCCTCGTGTCTTCAAAACGTGGCCTGTTTAATCTATCCCTTCAAAAGTCCGTCATATTTCTGTCTCTTCCCCACCATCCCCCACCCCTCCCCACTATTCTCCTTCCTGGTCAGTTACCCTATTCCACCACACCTCATTC